>JABUQX010031820.1:42500-70000 GCA_015478945.1 Trachelipus rathkii
TGTTTAAGTTTCTGAGAATTAGCAAATAATATATATTAATGAACGATTTTAGCTGTAATCAAACAAATTATTCCTTGAAATTGTAGGATGTGATCTGAGAAAAGATCGAATTTCTTATAAAAGCAATTGTTTAATTAATTTTATTTCAGAATATCTTTTAATAAAGTAATTCTAACAGGAAAAAATTCTTTTTCATCACGCTTGCAAATATCTATGAAATTTTATATTAAAATGCAAACATCTAAAGTTTATTGGAAATATCATCATCATCATCATCATCATCATCATCATCATCATCATCATCATCATCATCATCATCATCATCATCATCCTCATCATCATCATCTTCATCATCAGCATCATCATCATCATTGTTCTTGTTATTGTTTTTGTTGTTTCTGATATGGTTGTATGTTATAAAATTTGACCAAGGAAAGATTGATTGAATATTTTGTGGAAACAGTTTGAAAGAAAGTTCAATTTCGTATTGTCAATATCCATAATAACACTAATACAAATATGGTCAATTCAGTAAAAGTATCACCTATCACAGCGATTTAACATTTTCTTTAACATGGATCACTTCTAAATATATATTTTTTTTCTTTAAACTTTAAAACCTATTAAAATTGAGAAAATGTTTTAAACAAATTTCTTACTTTATTTTTGCGATAACATTTTTAATAGTGGCCAGACAAGTTATTCAATATATCCATCCTCTAGCATCCAGCCTTTGACTCAGGAACAGTCATTTTTCATGGTGACTCAAAAATAGTCACTCACCCTGTAATGTTTTGACCATTATAGAAGCTGAAATTTTACGTGAATACAAAAATGCATTCAAAATTTAATTATGTTCAGCGTTTCATTTTTATAAGGGGGGTGGAAAGGGGCGCTGAATTCTCAAAAATAAAAAGATTATCGCGAGAAATCGAAATTACGCTTTTTATATGTAATTCGAAAAATATCCGAAAGATCTTAAAAAAAAAAAAAAAAAAAAAAAAAAAAAAAAAAAAAAAAAAAAAAAAAAAAAAAACAGGTTTTAGGCTTCCTTTTCTTTTCCCATTCTTTCTTCCAATTTTAAAGTAACACAAAAGATAATAAAATTTCTTCAAGAATTTGTGTGCTTCTTTTGAAAGCGTCGTGGTTCCCAGGGTATTTGGGGATCACAGGTTTATTATAATATTATAATAATAATAATAATAATATTATAATAATAATATTATAATCACTGGTTTATTATAATGAGTAAGTAAGGATAATTCCTTGATAAAGCATATTTTATGTTTAATTATTCTTATTTAATAAAATATTAATATTTTTATCCGAGCGCAAATACTGGTCGCTTTGGGGCAAAACGTAAAGCAATTATAATTATAATACTTATAAAAATTATATTCATAATAACAATTGTAATAATATAATATTAAATGGAACCGGTTCGAAGTCGGATAGGTGTATTGGTATAGATAATTTTTTTTCCAGGAAAGCAAACAGGAAGTTAAAACTTATTATTATTATTATTATTATTATTATTATTATTATTATTAATTATATTATTATTATTAATTTTATATTTATGTATTATGTTTATATGTTAGTATTATTTTAGAATTATATTTAATTATAATTATTATTTATTATATTTAATTATTATTTTAATTAATTATATATATTTATTTAATATTATTTTTATTATTATTATTATTATTATTATTATTATTATTACTTGCAAAAAAATAATTATTGGTATTATTTTTCCAATTACAGCTGAAGAACCAGCAGCGATGCAAACCAGTTCGAGTCGTCGTTCATCTCAAGTCTCTCTTCTTTTAAATCCTCTTCTTCTTATTCTTTTTTCAATCTATTCTTCTTCTTTGTATAATAATCTTCAATCTTATCTATCTTCTTTGTATAATAATCATCAATCTTCTTCTTATCAACTTTCACCTTTTATCATATTTCCTTCTTCACACGATTTTACGAGAAGAAAATTTGCAATCGGAAATCACATAGGAGCAGAGGAATAAATTTGTTTCTTTTATTTTCTCTCTCTCTCTCTCTCTCTCTCTCTCTTTGCGTCTCTCTCTCTCTCTCTCTCTCTCTCTCTCTCTCTCTCTCTCTCTCGCTCTCTCTCTCTCTCTTCTCTCTCTCTCTCTCTCTCTCTCTCTCTACTTTCTCCTTGCTAATCGTAATACATTAAAATAAAAGGCGATTCTTACGTTGCGTCAGATGAGTAGGAGAGGAGCGCGTAATGGTCTCTAGACACTCAAATTCAGGAGGGATAGGATATATGGATATATATATATACTATTATCCTATGTAAGTGTTATATAATCTTATTGTATTTATTTGAGATTTTGTATTAAGGTAAACTATTATATAAAATATATATATATATATAATATTATTATAATATATATTATGTAATATATATATATATATTTATATAATATATATATATATAATATATATATATATATATATAATATATATTTATAATAATTATAATATATATTATATATTAATATATTATAATATATATATATATTTATTAATATATATAATATATATATATTAATATATATATAGTTATATATAATATATATAATAATATATATATATATTATATATATATATATTATATATTAAATATTAATATATATATATATATAATTATTATATTTAATATATTATATAATATGATTGATTATATATATATATAATTAATATATATAAATATATAATATATATATAATTATATAATATATATATATAATTATATAATATATATATATATATATATAATTATATATTGAAATAATAAAAAAAACTTTTCTTTTATAACTTTATAACTAACTTATTTTAAGGTATTTTGATTTATTAACTGTCTTGATTTGGCAATTTGTCAATTTAAGATAAAAATCTTTAATGACTCCAATACTATATTTAAACTTTAGAAATTGCAGGCTCTGATATAAAATGACGATTCCAGTCGTCTACAAAGTTCTATGTAATCTATTGCTAATATACATACTGATATATACGTAATACTATTGTGTAAACATATAAAATTTATAAATTAGTTTGTTAATAATAATAATTAATAATTAATAATTTAAATATTATTAAATAATTAATAATAATTAATAAATAATAATAATAATAATAATAATTAATAATAATAATATATAATTAATAATAATAATAATAATATTAAAACAAAATTTAGTATAAATATTATATCATACTAAATGTTATTTCATTAAATTAAATAAAATAATAATATATAATAATTTATATATATAAAGGGACACAAGCTGTTAAAGGCAACGAAAAATATGGACAACAACCAGTACTCTTGTCTTTAAAAGTGTAAAATCATAATTTTTAGAAACAAAACAAAACTTGTGCATTACAACGCATATGCGTTTTACATAAAAAATTATAAATAGTCTGATATTTACATAAATTAGTAACGAAGTATGAAATTATATAAAGAGAGCATTTCCAATAATAAGAATAAAATAAAAATTAAAATTAATAATGTCAATTAAAATAAAAAATTAACAATAAGAATATAATTTAAATAAAGCAAATAGACTCTTGGGAAATATTCACGTTAGACTCCTGATGTGAAATTTATATAATAATGTTATATACATATATTTGAAACTGTCTCTTTAAAATTTAAAAGGATAATAAAATGACGTCATATGTTTGTTATTTAAAATATGTGACGTTTTAGTGACGTCATTACCAATTAATTATTCAATAGTTATTGATAGACTCGATGTTAAATCGATCGAGAAACGATTACATTATTTTAGTGACGTCATTACCAAATAATATCATAGGTGTGAAATCTTTAAAATCAAGACGTCATTATTTAGTGACGTCATTACCAAATAATATCATAGGTGTGAAATCTTTAAAATCATGATGTCATTATTTAGTGACGTCATTATCTCAAATAATAAATATATTTCATAGATGTGAAATCTTTAAAATCATGACGTCATTATTTAAAGTGACGTCACTACAATAATAATTAATACGACTAAGAATCACGAGTTTCACAAAAAAAATATATAATTAAAAATAATTGAAAATAATTATTTTTTACTTGCATAATAAATTAAAGACCGAAAAAAATATAAATTGTAAATATAAATATAATGTTACTAAATTAATGATAATTGATATTTAATCCCTACAATTTTTCCTATATTGTAAATATAAATTTAATCCATTTTTCATAATTACAAACAATTATAAATTTTATTAAAAAAATATATATATATAATTTATAGGAAATTTTATAATGATTATACAAAAAAAAATTAATAGAAAATAAATAAAAATATATAATATAATATATGCAATATATAATATTATATATATATATAATTATATATAAATATATATATATATACTATATATAATATATATTAATATATATATATATATATATATATATATTATATATATAGTAATATATATATTATAAATAATATATATATATTTATATAATATATATATATATAATTTATTTTATTATTATTAATTATATTATAATAATTATATTATTTTCATAGAATAATTTTATTCTAATTTATTAAATTTTTATTAAAAATTTTTATTATTATATTTAAAGATTATTAATTATTAATTAAAATAATATATATATAATATTATAATTATAATATAGTTATATATCATCAATTGTGTTTTGAAGGAACATGTAAAATAATAATTATATATAGTATATTATATATATATAATATATAATATATATATAATATATAATATTATATATTAAATTATATATATATATATTATATAATAATATATATAATAATATTTAATTATATTATTATTATAATTTAATTATTGAATTTATTTATTATAATTTATTTAATTATTTAAATTATAATTATTTTATTAATTATAATTTATATATTTAAATAACATCCGTCAATAATGAGACAAAATATTTGTTATATAGATTCTTTCATAATCTGAGATTATCCAGAAACCGGATAATCTTCGCTACTATAGAAACTAATCCTTCTAAAAAAATATTAAACATCTCATGCATTTAATTTGAATTAATTCAAAAATCGATATACTCGAGGTAGCTCATACTTGATATTATCATATATATATAAATATATCTATATTATAATATATAATTAAGTGTGTCAGATATTATCTCAACAATAATTGATTCATTCAAAATATAGCAAATATTATATAATAATAATAATATATAATATTAATTAATGCATAACCTTAGTTCTATAACCTAATATTAATATATATATTAATATATATATATAATATATATATATAATATATATAAATATTAATATATATAATATATAATATATATATATATATATATATTAATATATATCTATTAATTATTAATATATATAATATAATATCATAATTAATATATATATTTAAATATATATAATATATATATATTATATATTATAATTTATATTATATATTTTAATATTATATATATATATCACTGATTTATATATAATATATATATTTATATATATATATATTATTAATATATAATATATAATATATTAATATATATATTAATATATTAATATATATATTATATAATATATATATATATAATTAATATTAATATATATATATATATATATTTAATTTATATATATATATTATATTATATATATACTAATATTTACAGAATATTAATAAACACCTCCTAGCTACGCTCAACCGGGTAGATACATAAGTGAGATAGCCCAAATACTTAAGTTAGAGTGAGGGATATGCGTGGACTCACCAACGTCCGATAGCTCAGTAACTCACTCCGAAATCAGAATGTCTCCAAGTCTCTCAAAATGATTAAGTGGTCGCATTATATCATTCGTAACTCACTATCTCTATACCATCTACATTGTCCGAGTCGCAGTGTAATGCGTGAATACCTTGGTGACAGTATCATCGTGTCATGCGTTATTTGTTTGTACTCTCGTAGTATATAGTATAATGCTATCTTTATCTCAACGTAAGCTTTTAGTATAACGAAAAATTATAATATAAAATATCAAATAATAAAAAATTACATAATATATATACATATACTATGTATATATATATTAATATACACATATACAAATACATACATACATATATACAAGTATATATATACAATAATAATATTATCTTGTCATTAAATTTTAATTAATTTTAATATAATATTATATAATATTCATTATTTAAGTAAAAAAATTTCATTACACGAATGAATGAATGTACACTATATTGAGTTGTTTATATTTTTTATTTATCTTTTATATTATTAATAAATAATCTTTTTTAATTGAAATGATAACTACTATAAATAGTTGTGAGTTAAATTATACTAATTTTTTTCTTGTTATTAGTATTTTGAGAGCTCAATTTATTGATAATGTATATTCATCACGGAATTCCTAAATTATCATCTCATCGCTTATCTCGTATACCTTCACTATCAAGGATAGATCAAGTATACCTCACCAATAAACTCAGTATGACAACTATACCTCCAAAGAAGACATATAATAAATTTTAATTTAATTTTTATTCCTTCATGTTATTAATATAGAAGTCAGTCCAAATTCTGATGAAAATTATTTGTTTGCCGAGTATATTTATATATATATATATATATATATATATATTATATTTTATATATATATATATAATAATATATATATACTATATATATATATATATATATATATATATATATATTATATATATAATATATATATATATATATATATTAGTGGAAAAAATAACCTTATCCATTTTCAAAGTTTTCTATAACTGAAATTTATCATTGTATTATTAATGAAAAAATAATGACAATAAATTGTCATAGAACATATAAGAAAAAATAAACATTAATTGTCATCAGGTACTAATAAAAAAATCATGGAACTCACCATAAATTTATGACTTTACATTTTGAGGGAAATGGGATATTTTTTAATTCAAATTTCATGTCTATAAATTTGGAAGATGTTTCCTTTTCCAGCTAGTATCTTTACATGCAATCTACTTCATTATTATATTACTTATCATTCACTTATTATATTATATTATTCATTATTCAATATATTATATTACTTATCTATCCTATTATCTATTCATTATTCATCTCATATATCCATTATTATTATTCATTATTCATTTTATCTATGATTATTCATCCTCACTCATTATAATTATTCATTATTACTTTATTATTATTATTATTATTATTATTATTATTATTATTATTATTATTATTATTATTATTATTATTATTATTATTATTATTATTATTATTATTATCTATTATTATTTATTATTATTAAATTATAATTATTATTATTTTTATTATTATAGCTAAATCATTATATATTATATATATATATATATATAATATATATAAATATATAGTACTTATATATATATATATATAATATACATATCATTATACTATATATATATATACTATACTATATATATTTATATATATATATATATATATATATACTATAATACTATATATATATATTATATATATATATATATATATGATATATATACCTATTATATATATATATATAAATATATATTATATATACTATATATATATATAATACTATATATATATCAATACTATATATATATATATCATTTATATAATATATATTCTATTATTTATATATATATATATATATATATATATATATAATATATATATATATACCTATATATCATATATATATAACTATCTAATAACTTATACATATATACTATACTCATAATCATACATCTACTACTTAACTTATAACTTATATATATAATATCTACATATATATATACTACTTAGTAAGTATTAGTATAAGATATTATATAATAAAATATATAATAATATAATTATATATAAATAAAATAATACATAATATTATATAAATTTATATAGTAATAATTATTAAATTATATATAAATTAATAATAAATAATAATTAATAATATATATATTATTATAATAATATGAATATTATATATATATTATATAATATAATTTAAATAATAATATATATAATATATATTTACTAAGTATATTAAATAAACTTAATATATATTAAATTAAATTTTATAAATATATAAATAAATATAATTAATTAAATATATATAAATTATAAATACATAATATATATATATAATAATTATATAATTATATAATTTAATTAAATTATAATATTAATATAATTAAATATATATAATAAATAAATAATATAAATAAATTATATAATAATTATAAATTAAATATAATAATTAAATATAAAATATATATAATATATAATTATCAAATATATATAATTAATATACGATAAATTCTGTGACGTTATAAAACACATTGAGGGAAAATACATTCAACAACCTTAGTAACACATACCAAAACAACATTAATATTATAATATTATTTATTTCATACATAATACATGTAGTGGTGTTACACATCAATGTCCTGTTCACAGTTGATGTTCAAAATGTGAACTATTTTCAGAAATGCAGGTTTCTACCAGTCTTATCATGGATTAACGTAGCCTAGTCGCTGGATTGAACGCGAAGAATCCGTTCCATGGCCACCCATTACTATCTCCTGACCTCAACCCCTTAGATCATTATCTATTCGGCCACCTTAAATCACTCGTGTATAGTGACCCTATCCCTGATATTGTTACCCCTCGGAAACGTATCTTTCATTGGTACGACCGAATTCGTCGGCGAGCAGGAATCTTCCTAAGACTGCGTCACCCCATGTTGAGACGAGTAGAAGCTTGGTTCATATTTTGAACACCTACTATGAATAGGACATTAATGTGTAACACCACTATATATACTATGTATGCAATAAATAGTACTTTAATATTATTTCTGTGTTTGTCACTATACGTACTGCATTCTCCGACCTATGTGAATTTAATGAATATTTTCACACTAAAAAGTTATAGAATATATCGGTATACTTAGTATCCACCAGAGGTGGGCATCGTTACTCAAAAGAGTAGTTCCGTTATCGTTACTCCGATACTGCGAAAAAGTGGTTCCGATATCGTTATTCCGTTTCTTTGAAAGGAAAAGTAACGAAGCGCCGTTACTCCGTTACTTTTAGTTTTTGAATATGACATTAATTACGGTACCTTAGGTAATTTATATTTTTGTGTATATTAAATTTTCAACATTATCATTATTATTAAAAAAATACCCACATGCAAGACCGTAGCGCACTCAGCTTGTCTTTACATCCGCCAACGACATTTAATGCATTACCAGACCACCTTCCGCCATTCAACAAACTCTCCTACTACATCTCTGCATTATTCGTTCCCGTTTCAATCCAACATATATAACTAAATAATTATTAAACTCAGACAAACTTGTTCCGCTGCTCACCATCTAACATAACTTTCCACACCGAGAACTGTCCTCCCTCACAACCATAACTACTATTATCTACGTTTACCTTCAAACATCTCCTATTTTACACATCCTGTCAAATCTCTCTACCAATCCTCTCAAACTCTCTTCAGATTCAACCGCACAAACCCAAATCATCCGCAATATAATAGTAGGAGTACCTCTCCACTTTTTTTTCAATTCTCCATCATCTAACATCATCACTCACTGCCATTCCCCAACCTCTAATTCTTTTCATAACCCCCATCCATATACAAATTGAATAACCAAGAAAACATAACACATCCCTGCCTACAACACCACAATTAATATTAAACAATCACTTTCACTCCATTATTCTTACATCCACCGACTTCACACTATCGTCATACAATTTTTGATGTCCATTAAGAAGCTTACCACCACACCATATATGCAATAACACCTTCCATAGAAGCTTCCCTATTAATCAATATCATAACGGGCCCCTGATTTGCATATCCAAAACACCTAAATAACAATTTATTTTTCTTCTCCCTCAATTTTCTCAATCTTTGTTTCAATGTAAACGATTTTGATCCACACAATCCTCTCCACTCGTTAACACCCTTGTTTCTCACAATCAGTCTTTCAGTCACTCGCGCCTCTTTCGGCCAAAATATCTAATATATATTCTTCCTATTACAATCAATAATCATTCCCAATAATTCTTACAGTTACCCTTATCTCCCTTACCTTATTCTAAGGGTACTTATATAGCTTACTCACTCAATCACTCGAAACTATATCCTTCATAAACGCTTTCCTTACACAACTTCCAAATCCATCAATCCACCTTCTCGCCTCCATTCTTGAATCATATTTCGCCGGGTAATTCATTCTATGACTGCATACTTACCATTCTCAACTTTCCTCACTTCTACCCCATTCCTCCTCCTCTACTAAATACCTCATCTCCCAAAATACGTATTCCTTCTTTGCACCCATAAACCCACTACACATTCACCTATCACCTCTTATTTACTGCCAATGTTATGCTGATTTTCAAAGTGTTCCCTCCACACTCTAGTCACATTAATTTCATCAGTTACGAAAGCACCATTACTATTATCATTTTTCTATTGCAGATTACCCATTATATTATATATAATATACTAATTATATTATATATATATATATATATATACTATATATAAATATATATATATATATATTTATATTATATAATATATATATATAATATATATATCTATATATATTATATATATATACGTTATATATATATATATATATATATATATATATATATATATATTATATATATATATATATTTATATATAATATATATATATATATATATATCTGAAATATATAATTATAGATACTTTTCAAAAACACTACAAATAAAGGTATAAATTTATTTTATATATAATATTTATTAAATACGTTAAATATCATAAAAAAAATTTTCCCCGAACGATCGTATATTCAAAACGCTAAAGTCGAACACAATGTAACGGACTAAAAAGTAACTTAGGAAAAAATAACGGAACTTATTTGGTGCGTTACATGAAAGAAAAAGTAACGTGTCCGTTACTCCGTTACTCAAAAAACTAGTTCCATTAGTAACGGAGTAACGGAGTAACGGATCGTGCCCACCTCTGGTATCCATCCTGTATATATAAATATGTATATATAAATATGTCTTCCGAATATTCTACCTTATGACTCAAGATGTTGCTGTAATATTTCAGTATCTTTACAGAAAGAATTATATATTTCTATAATTAAAAGGTTTTGAAGTTCAAATGCGTTTAAAAAAATGCTTCGAAGGGGTTATTAGGTGTGGCAGTACACTGGCAACTTTTGTGTGAAACTTGTGTGGGGGTCTTAAAAATAGAAAAAATATATTTTTAAGCTATTTATATAAGCTAAATATATAAACTAAAATAAAAATTAAAATAAATTAAAATTAAAGTTTGGATAAAACTTTGTTATGTTTGCAATTATTCGTTGGGGATTATGATATTTAGGTAAGGTTATGATGATTTTTGTTAAATATTTTATGTTTGTATTTGTATTTCATGTTTCATTCAGTGCTATCGTTTCGGCAAACTAACAAATGAACGTACAAATGTAAACAGGTTTAACCTTCCTGTTAGCTTTTGTATAAACATGAATGTGTTGTACCTTTCTCTGAGTCAATTTGTCTGTATAGATCTCCTTTGTATACAACTATTACCATAGTAAACATGTTTATTGTTATCGTTGTTGTTGTCTAGCGAGATTATATGCACTTTTGAACTGATATGGTTCGTTCGTACGTCATATTCTTGTTTACTTTCTTCTGATTGGTTGAAAGAAAGAATCTCATTACATTTAAGGATCTGTTTTATACAACTCTTATTTTTCATCAAGCCAGGACATTTTTCGCTGTGCTGGTACGGTGACATCTCCCAGCGATCTCTACGCTTGTTGTTGATTCTTTTACAAGGAAGTTTCGTTTATTTCCCCTCATGCTGTCATTTATAATTTATTCGTAAACCGAATCGGATAACCGATATCATTGCTTGTATTCCAGCCGCAGGTTCAAACTAATAGACCCTTATTCAATTGATGCTGAAGAATTCATCAGAGATTATCGATATCGCAGTCTCCTTGCATGGATAAGATAAGTGTGGCGTCTCTGTATTATCGATTGCGCCGTGATATTCTGAGCTGGGGAGCAGCGTTAGAGGTTCTATAGAATAGATGCCTGTTTTTCTACAGTCGTGCGACATATTAAAAAGCTTCCGATGTAACGCAAATATTGAGACACATCGATGGCGCTCACCTTCTGGCGTATCGTGTAAAGGGTTTTCACATAGTTCCGGGACATCTGAAATATATTACAGCATTTGCCTAAAATAAAAAATGAATAATTATCGCATCTTAACGACGTCTGACATACTTTGAGGACTTATACATATATGCTCAGTGGTAATCTACCGATATTTAACCTGAAACATGTGGTTTTCGCCTTATAAAAGCGGTGTACAGGAGTACGCTAATGAACTATCAGCATGGACGAGTTTACTTCTCTCTGGAACGAGAGAAATGAGTGCTGTTGAACCAAAATACTGCAGAAAAATGGTTTGTGCTGGCGGAACACATTTATATACTTACAATCACTTTTCAAAGGGTGTTTGAATCTCTGGAGAGTATAAGAACTTACCTCAGCTTAATGTTGAACTCCTATGTCCTATGATTAGATGTATTTATATATATTTAAAATAAAGCATGTTTACAATAACGCCTCTTTTTCAAAATGAAAAAAATTATAATGTTATAAAAATGAAAAACTTGTTTTTACTTCCCCTCCTATGGTCGCCTTATTGGTTAAGATTCTGTTAATCGATAGCTGTTTATTTTCCTGGTTGTTGTGTGTTAGTACTGTTATGTTCATAGTTTAGCTTTAACAGAGGATAAACTTTAACTATTATTTAGTCTTTAGCCGGTTAAGGTATTATTGTAGTTTGGTGGTTTATGGTAATTTAATTGTATCAGGTTAGAGATTATGCTTGACAAAGTGTGAAATAGCTTACCTGATTTGTTGCTATGTTTAGTTTTACTTTACTTGTTGTTAAGTGTGGACTTTGTTAATGTTGCCAGTTTTTCATCGATAAGTGTGTTAGTTTGTTGTTTGTACATTTAATACTTCTTTAGTTCCAGATGATGTCTGTTAGTTTCATTAATGGGAAACTTGTTACGCTTAGATATTTCGTTGATACAGTGGTATATAGAACGTTTTTATATTATGTTTATACCAAAATGATACTTCCGAAATGTGACTTCGAATCAATAGATAAAGATCCCTGGGTGGGTGGGGAGGGTAGCGGCGCGTGTTTAGATTTACTGATATTTGATTTACCGCATTATTGTACGATAAAACTCATTTTTAAGTTATAAACGTGGAAAGTCATCAAAAAAGCTATGGGTAAAACAAATGTTTAAAGCAAATAAACAAAAATTGAATAAATACAAGGCTTTTCTGTGTTCATGTTTATACAACAATTATACTTGAATCAATAATTCAAAGATCGTGGGGTGAAGGGGAGAGTGGGATGTGACTGGTTTGATTTACTGATTTTAAACTGATTTACTTCGCTGTTATGGTATGGTAAATACATGACAATTTACTAAAAAAAATATTTGAATCAATAGATCAATAGATCAATGGATGGATAAGGAGGGTGGTTGGATGGTGGTTTGATTTAACTGATTTTACTGATTTAGGGTACGTAAAAACCGACAATTTTTAGTAAAAAATATGACTTGAATCAATTGATCAATAGATCAATAGTCATTATCAATATATCAATAGATCAGGATGGAACAGGATGTGCTGGCATGGTGGTTTGTTTAACTGAATTTACCATGCTTTAGGTATCGTAAAAATGACATTTTTAGTAAAAAAAAAAGACTTGAATCAATAGATCAATAGATCAATAGATCACGATAGGGGTGGGAGGGCATTTTGATTTACTGATTTACTGCTTTAGGGTATGTAAAACATGACAATTTTAGTAAAAAATGACTTCAATCATAGATGCACGGTAGGGGTGGGACGGGTAGTTTCGATTTACTCGATTACTGCTTATAGGGTATGTAAAACGTAATTTTTTTAAGTTATAAACATAAAAAGAATAAGCAATTTTATATATATTTTGCAGGCGCGCGCATGCGCCAGCCCGGGGCCTGCTGACGGAACCCGCCTTGCATGGGGGAGCCTCAAACACCCATGTTCGAACTCTACGATCTTATAAACATATATTTTGACACCAATATTGTATTATTATACAAATATTTACTAACTCGGTACCGCACCGGAGCCAGCACCGGTATAGTTGCCAACACAAACTCTACAGATTCAGACTCTTCTCCTTCTTCTATACACTATCCAACATCTTCAGCCTTCCTATTCTAGCATTCATCCTTTTCTTCTGAGGGCCTCCCTTTACTGGGCCCCTGACACCCTTTTCGATCTTATAGCCGTCATTTTCGAGATCTACAGGTCCAATAACATAAATAAAGACACTATATTGGTTTATGATAGCAAATCTGTATAATCCTAACCCAGCACCGATCGGGGCCTAGCACGTTTGTCGATGCCCACACCCTCGATTCCAATCCCGGACTCTTTCCAGAAATCCGACTCAGAATCCGCTCTCCAAATTTCAGCCTTCTGCGAACATTTCGATTTTTAGGGGTTCAGCGTCTCTGACGAGATTACGTCACCATATAGCGCACCTCCAAATTTTAGCCCGATACGATAACGGATAAAAAAGCCTCCCCTAAAAAACCACCTGTAGATATTTAAAATAATAAATAATAATAATAATAATAATAAATAATAATATAATAATATATAATAATAATAATAATCAATATAGAACAAAAAGATAATAAAAAAATAAAAAACATAAAATAAGAATAAAAAAAGAAAGAAAAACATAATAACAAGAATAATAATATAATGAATAATAATAAAAAAAAAAAAAAATATATAATAATAATATAATAATAATAATAATAATAATAATAATAATAATAATAATAATAATAATAATAATAATAATAATAATAATAATAATAATAATAATAATAATAATAAATAAAAATAAAAATAATAAAAATAAATAAAAATAAAAATAATTACAAAGAGACACGTTATCGCGCCGTTATCTGTAAACACGCCACGTTATCAGTTATCAAAGGCGCCGACTGATAAGATCGCTCAGCGCGTCGGCATCCTTTGGTGAGCGACGAACTTCCCTAAATACTACTAATAGTAATAATAATAATTTAAAATAATTTACAATAATTTACAATAATAATAATAATAATAATAATAATAATAATAATAATATATAATAATAAAATAATAATAATAATAATAATAATAATAATAATAATAATAATAATAATAATAATAATAATAATAATAATAATAATAATAATAATAATTAAAAAATTCCAGTTTTTTTTAAGCAATTTTTATGTAACTTTTTTAACTCCCTTCGTGTTTTAGTTTTTCTTTTGTATTATACAATTTATGTTTCTTTTTAACTATTTCAAGATTTTTTTGGATTCCACATTACCTTTTTTTTTTTTTTTTTTTTTTTTTTTTTTTTTTTTTTATTTTTTTTTAGCATTTTCTAATTCGCTTAATTGACTCTTTGTTAATTCAATATTAACATTTTTAGCTATTATTACGTTATTGTTAGCATTTTATTTAGCATTTTTAACATTTTTATCATTTTTTTTATCATTTTTAAATGTTTTTAGCTATTTAAAGCTTTTTTTTATTTAGCTTCATTAGCAACTTATTTTTTTCCTTAAGGTATTCCCCTTTTTAGCTTTGTTTTGCATTTTTTTATCTTAGTTTTTTCTTAAGATTTTAAGACGTTAACCGAAAGTATCGAAAGTGACTTACTTGAAGCATTGCTGTATGGCATCAAATTCTTATCGTATCGCTCAGGGTCTCGAACGATGGCTAAGACCTCCTTTGCTGCAGAGTATCGAGGGTTGTCCTCTATACCAAGGCTATAATAATAATAATAATAATAATAATAATAATAATAATAATAATAATAATAATAATAATAATAATAATAATAATAATAATAATAATAATAATAATAATAATGGGAGGAATAATTATTATTATTATTATTAATTTTATTATTATTATTATTATTATTATTATTATTATTATTATTATTATTATTATTATTATTATTATTATTATTATTATTATTATTATTATTATTATTATTATTATATTATTATTATTATTATTATTATATAAAAGAAAACCTACTAATTCATTAAATCAATTAACAAACAAAATTAAGTAAACTTTATAAAAAAAAATAATAAGTAATTAAATAAATTAAAATATAAATAAATAAACAAATAAATAAATAAATAAATATAAAATGCTCACCATTTTCCACTTATGGCCAAAATAATTAAAGTGAAGAGGATATATAATTTCATTGTTAAAATATTACTGATATAGAATATATATATATATATATATATATATATATATATATATATATATATATATTATATATAAATTATAATATATATTCATTTATAAATATATTCTATATAATATATACAATATATAAATATATATATAGATATTTAATATATATATATATATATATATTTATATATATCCTATATTTATATATTGATATAATCTTTATTTAGAAATATTTATATATATATGATATATATATATATATAATTATATATATAAATATATATTATTATATATATATATAATATCTATATATATATATATATATATATATATATATAATATATAATATATATAATTTTTATATAATAAAATATATATATATATATATATATATATATATATATATATATATATATATATATATATATATATATATATAATGGTACTTAAAGTTCACACCTCACGGGCATAGCCGTATTCAAGCAGGGGAACTTTACTTCTCTAGGGTAATTTCCCTAGGATCCGAACTAGGATTCGAACCCGCGAGCCGTTGCCATGCGACTCCGTCGCTCTACCGTTTTGAGGACATAATCTATATATATAATATATAAATATTATATATAATATATTATATATATATATATATATATATATATATATATATATATATATATATATATATATATTATAAAATATAAGATGTATATATATATATATTATATAGGTAAATTTTTATATTTTATATAATCTATATATAATATTATATATATATATATATATATATTATATATATATATATATATATATATATATATAATATTATATATATATTTATATATATTTATAATATATATATATATAATATTATTGTAAACATTATTATTATTATTATTATTATTATTATTATTATTATTATTATTATTATTATTATTATTATTATTATTATTATTATTATTATTATTATTATTATTATTAATTAATTATTTATTTATTATTATTTTTATTATTATTATTATTATTATTATTATTATTATTATTATTATTATTATTATTATTATTATTATTATTATAGCTAATTAATCAATTAATTAGTTAATCACTAGGTAAATCTTTAATTTTTTAAAATAATATATTTTAAATTTAAAATTTACATATTTTTAGAATATAAATAATACAATTTTAAATATATTTAACATTAAAATAATAAATTTTATTTTTCATCATTATTTTATAATGTAGAGATAATACCGGATGCCTGACTTTGAACATTTACTGATGCGGATGTGGATGCTGATGCGGATGCGGATATTTTAATAGTTACTGATGTGGTTTTGAAACATTATTTGGTGTGAACTTTAACAGTATTACGAATCCAACTGAATTATAAACATTTTTCCATATGGAGTTTTGATATTGGTGGATATTGGCGGATATTGGCGAATATTGGTAAATATTGGTGAATATTTGGCGGCTTATGGTGGATATTGGCGGATATTGGGGAACATTGGAGATATTGGCGAATATTGGTAAATATTGGCCAATATTTGCCGGATATTTGTGAATATTTGGCGGATATTGGTGGATATTGGCGGATATTCAAGTTTGGGAGGATGTGAAAGTGCTGCTTACCTTTGTTTACATCCCCTTAGTGTTGCATCAGATGTTAATGCATGTATCCCCATAAAATCAACATATTTTAAAGCAGGATGCTGATGCAACGTCACAATATATAAGTAAAATATAGAAAAAGAGAATTATAATGTACCAAATTTAAACTTCACACCGTCGACGTCATCGAAACAAGATCTAACCATGTTTAAACCTCACGATTTGGTGTTAGTGGGATAGTAATAAGTCCCTAATAGCCAACATAACAGATTAAAAAGGGCTGTGGATCCGCTAATTGTTTACTTACTCCAATTCAGGATTAAGAGCTTCAACATTTTCACCTAATATTATACTCCGGCTCCGGCTCCGGCTCCGGCTCCAGCTACTGCTTTGGCTCAGCTCCTTTTTCCTCTCTGACTACGGTTAGACCTAAAAAATAATTTTGGTGCCTGCTCCATCTCAGTCCATCGCTGAGGATTTTGGTTGCCGATATTAGATAAATAATCGGCAACGGTAATACCGATTATTTCCCTAGATGTTATGACAATGATATTCATTTTTGGTAATATTTTATTAACTATTAGATAATTAAAAAAAAACAAACAATGCGATGAACTAGTATTATTAGTTGGTCAGTACTAGTATATATTCGGTTATGCTGCCGATGTATCGGTGCCTTTCAAAAATAAAGAAATTTAAAGTTAATATAATTATGTGAACCTTCAAACTTTTGAGTACATCTAAAGTTCTTAGTGAGAGAATGAATAATCACTGGAGGGACTGACTCATAGTGGGAATTTAACCCCCTTATCGCAGCGAAAAACAGATACGCATGGCAGGCGTAAAACTGAAGAGCTGAACATTATTACAATATATGTAAACCATACAAATCTGAAATTATAGTAATAAAATAGTTTATATAAAATTATATTTCATTATCTTAAATATATCTATTTTATCAATTAATGACTACAGTTATTTGAGGTTGGAATAATTTTATAATGAGACCTACTCCAGATTATATAGATAATATTATTATATATATTAATTATAAACTAAATATACCCTGTATAAAATATAAATAATAGAATATGTATGGGTATATATAGGGCGCGCCCTACGGTCTACTTCTATGAACTACCTACCCTACCTCAACACGTGATTATAAGGGAAAGTTAGTCAATTAATTCACATAAGTAATATATAAATATAATTTACATAACCTTCTTGTGCCGAGGGATAAGTGTATTATATAAACGGGTTTTAATATATCCCCCTATATACATATAGTATTAGAATATACCTTATACTACTACTGTCTCCGGCTATCACCTACTTGTTTATGATATTCGGTTATTATAATAAGTATTTATATGCCCTCACAATCTACCTATATATATACCCCATAATAATATTAACCTATACTATATAATTACCCTATATAATATAATTATACTATATATTATATATATGCCATCTTTATGACTAATCCCTGGCCCTAAGTGAGTATTACCATTATATAATACTATTTATATATATATTTATTATATATATATATATATATATATAATATATATTTTATATAGTATATTATATATATATATTTTTATATAATATATATAAGTATACATATATAAATATGTAGATATATATAATATATATACTAGACCTCACTCATAATCCGGATAGTGTAAAGGTAAGCTCACTCCTCACCATATAACATAAAGTAATCCGGGCCATACCCTACGGTATGGCTACCTACCCAATATTATAGGCTATTTAAATAGGTGAGCTCCATATATTATAACCCTAATATATAAAATACAATAACAGACCCCCACGATAAAAAAAGTAAAATATTGTACATGTCCCACACCCACTATAGTCAGAGTACTACTTAAAACTGTGGCACTTTTGTGTAAAAAACGATTTTAACAGAAAACTCAAAAGAATAATTAAATCCCATGAACACCAGCCAGCAAAAAGAGGGATACAAAGGGAACCCCGATGAAAAAGTGATTTTAATACAAATAACGAAATCCCAAACGCCTTTGGGAGGGAGGGAACCAATGATTAATTTTGGCAAAGGGCCAAAAACAGAAAGAAGGAACCCAAGACCGAAACCCTCCCATAAAGAGGATGGCAAGAGTGTCCCAGAATGAGGTGCCTCGGATTAATTTACTTTGGTGTTAATAATGTTTGTCGCGGTGGCGCGGTTGGGAACCGAAAGCCCACAACCAAAACCCCAGAATCAATTACCAAGGATTAGAGAATGAAGATAGCTTGTTATATTATTTACTGAAAAAACATCCTGTAGTAAGGGAGTGGAGCAGGAGTAGTATAACCATCTAAAAAAGTAGCAAATAAAATATTATAAATTAATTACCAAATATAATAATATATAGAGTGAGGTCGTTAAAATAAATACCCACTACCTATAATAATAATTAATTATTACCCCACCTCGAATATAATTATGCCCCATACTCATCCCCTCCAATTGTGGTTTTACATGATTAGATTGTCTTTTTTCTTCCGTGACATTTTCTGTCTAAATCGCCTCCGGTGGTATTCTTCTATTGCCTGCTCTTTGCTTTCTTCTTCATTCTTCTTCTTCCTTTCTTTCTTTCTTCTTCTCTTCTTCTTCTTTCTTCTTCTTTACTAGATACACGCTCGTTCTTATTCCAATTATATTTTTATTTATTATAGTATATGATTTTTATGTTCTATATGAAAATAATGTGATTGATCTAAATTATTAATAATTTATTATACAAATTCTCTCTCCATTATTCACTTATTATTTGAATATAAATTAATTATTATTATTATTATCTATTAAGTACTGACCTTGATGGTGATTATATTTCTATTATTATAAATTATTATTATTAAATAATATTTATCTATATTTATAATTTATTATTTACCTCTTTATTTACTTATTTATTTATCTATTTTTTTCCCTCATATTTAAGCTTTATTTAGTTATGTAAAAAAATTAATATAATATATAATACTTATCTATTGATGTGTATATAATATTTGTTTATAATTTATTAATTGACCTTATCGGAGTAAGTGCTGGATTTATTTCATATTATTATTATGATTTTAAATTAGTTTATTATTTAATTATTATTATTATTAATTTGGGATAGGTTATTTATTATTTATTTATTTATTCATTCTAATATTATTTTTTTAGTTGAGGTGTAATCCCTAATACTCTATTATTCATTACATTATGATTACATGTTAATTACACATAAATGTGGATAATAGATTGTGCTCATTCATCTAAATAATTTTATTATTATCCTTATTATATAATGCCTCATGTGATTAATTCCACTCTGTATTATTATCAGATTGAATGATTTCTTTTATATAATTATCCTAGTTTCCACCTATCATGAATGATTTGTGTGATGTGCGAGGTTATTATTATTATTATTATTCAGTTCATTTCTCCTCTAAATAAATTATTACCAAACAAAATCATTAGCCCATTATTTAATTATTAATCGTTTCAAATTATAGATTATTAATTAATAGTTTATTTATTTAATTATTATTATATATTACTATTAATGATTGACGATTCACTTACCTTCCATTATTATATACTTTTAATTAACAGATGTCACTTATTATCCCATTATCTCATTATGTATTACTTACTATATGTATTTCCTTATTTTCTTATTGTCCATTATTATTTTTTATCAATTCTTCTATATATTATTAGTTATTATTATTATAATATTTAGTCATTATTTCATTACCATTTATTCATTATTCACTTGATGTTTTTATTGATTATGGTTCTCTCCATTTATATTGGATTATCTCACTCATCCTACTCCCCATCCTCCATCTATCTACTTACTCCCCCTGTCTTATTATTAATCTAATTATATTCTATTGATGTTATTGGATATATCTAGTAGGGTATTAATTTATGTTATTTCCTCTCCACCTTGATGGTCCCCACCTAAAATAGTAGTATTAATTCCATTAATCGGTCTTCAAGAGGAAATGGGTTCTTTCTTCGCCAGATGAATAAAAGGAAATAAAGACATTTTCTATTATTCAAATGTTATTTATTATTGCTAAAGATTATTTCATCCCCACAGCCTTTTCTTCAGGAAGTTCTACAGGAAATGTAGCAGCTGTAAAGTTTTGCAAAAAGGCAATGGAGGTTTCAAAAATGTCCAGCCATATTTGAGTTTTAAAAATGACACTTTTAATAGCCAAAACCTAAACTTATTTCATAACTACCACTAAAAACCTACCAAATTTAGATAATTAATACCCATAATTTGACTATTTTGGGGCACCTAATATTTAATTCTGGAATATATAGTAGCGTATGGTTATATGAAGTACAACCCTTACCCCCTATATAATTATATGCGCCCAAACTATAAATTATTCACTTAATAAGATAGAACTCATATATCTTCCATATATACGCGCCCAACCCCCCGTATAAGTCGTAGCTCAGGACGTACCGGTAGGGTGGCTTGTATTAATTATATCTTAAGCCACGTATATATTGATGAATTAATATCAGTATATATTTTATTATCCTACCTACACGTTGGGAGGAACCTCACTTATACTCTCACCCTACTATTGCATATAATATAAACCCTTCAAATATAGATAAAGTAAATAAAACATAATCATAAATAAGCATTAGCTATACTCCCTCTATATACTCGATTATATGCCACCACCCCAATAAGTATACCCCGTTCTCTCTCATTATCCTAATATTATATTATTAGGCCAGACTCCAGAGGAAGACTAAGTCTCAACTATTCTCCTACTTCTATAAAGTAACTAGCATTCGTGAAAAATACATTATCGAACGTCCGTGCTCGTTGTGTGTTTTGATAATCGGACTTAAACTACTATTGAGAATATGGCTGTCAGTTAGCTATATATGGTTCTAGTCTTATGCGATAGTGTTAGTGGATATGCTTAAAAGAATGTCTTAAAAGTACAGAGATAAAATAGATGATCGGAGGAGCCCTAAAATGGGAATATTAAGACAGAAAAATCCGAACGTGATTGATAGGACTTTAAAAAAGAACTCCACGATAGATAGATTAGATAGATAACAGCAGATAAGATGATTTGAAGTACACGACGATGATTAGATAGATAGATGTGATAGGAGATGAGGGATAGAAAATAGAATAACGGGCATGCCATCTGATGATGAAAATTGAAGTATAGATATTTAAGTATGAATTGAAGTATTAACTAATGCGTGATGAACTTCGACACGAGACTAGAATAGATAGAATAGAATAGATAGATCGACGTAATAGAATAAGATACGCACTACAATGGAGAATAGAATGAGATAGATATAACCCGTAGCATTCCAGATCTGATAGTCGATAGTAGTCAGCCCCCTACGAATAGATAGCCGCAGACTAGCCTTCCACACCCCTATTGCACAATCCCCGCGCTGAACGCCGGGAGGGGTCCCGATTTTTTAAAGGCCTTATGGGCAAACTATTAAACGGGGTGTCTCTCTCCCTCCATCCAAAGGGTACCAATAACTCTTTCGCGCCCTATCCATATCCACCTCAGAGACTTCTGAATACAAACATCCTCTTCCGAACCGGATTTCTCTAACGGACATTTTAATGCTGTATAATAAGTAAATATAATAAGTAAAAATTTTACATAATAATACCCATAATAATAATAAAATAATATAATAATAATAATAATGAAGAAAATGAGAATATTTAATAATAATAGATTAATTAATAATAAATAATAATTAATTAATTATAATAATATTGAGTAACAAATTAAATTCATAATAATTAATAATAAAACTTTTTCCTTAATATATATTTTTCTAGTTCCAAATATTCAAACTCTCTGTAGTAAAGAAATATATCAAGAACTAGAAAGAATGTTAATATTCAACACTACGCATTGGTTCGGGGGTCTCCCTCTCTCAAATTTTTGGGGGCGCGCTCCGCCTAGATCGCCGTTGGTGCGGAGTGTCTATTTTTGGCATATGTTATAGGTGTTATTAAAATATTAGAATAAAACAATTAATATAATATATTCTTTAATTTTACATTAAATAATATTCCGTAATTTTTGTTTAAAAAAAACAAATTCTTTTTCCTTTTGTTTGTCATACGTTTTTCGAGTTCAATGAATCCAAATTTTCAAAAAGAGTACGTGGTGTGTTGATGTATAAAATATATTAAGTATAATATAATATATAATATATATATATAATCATATATATATTAATATATAATATATTAATAAATTATATTATAATATTATGATCTAAATTAAATATTATATAAATAATTTATTAATAATATAATATATTAATATATAATATAATATAAATTTAATATATATATAATATATATATTATATTAATATTATATAAATTATATATTATAGAAATAATTCAATATATATATTGATATTATATATTATGATATAATATAATATTAATATTATTTTATAATATTAATTATATATATATAATATATTTTAATATAATATATATACTAATATTGATATAATCTTTAAACTTATAGTCTGTCATTTACTTGAATCTGAAAATTTTTAAAAGAATCTAAATCTAATCTGAAAAGATATATTGATTTCATCGCAATCTGTCATAAGGAATCTGATTTTTAAACGTTTTAAAAATAGAAAATAATATTATTTATCTTTAGTTACCCACGCAATATAAATTTCATAATTTAATCATTAAAAAAATATAATATTTCGTAAACTTTATTAATCTTTATATCACTTTTTTATGTTTAAAAATATGTTTTAGGTTATACTAATTTGAAAAAGGTTTTAATATTTAATAATATTGTTAAAATTTCGTTCAGAGATCCGTTAATATAGAATGATTGTATCATTTTTGGAAGCTTCAAAGCTAAAATGAGACGATATATTTTTATTGTTTGATTACACTATCCAACAATTAAATTGTTTCGGGCTCAAATGTAGTGTATTGTTGTGTATTTCACCTGCTGAATTCAAAAATCGCTATAAAAATGATCCATTATAGCTCTTCCTTTGGATATACAGTGACATGTAATTTTTTAGAGTCTACATTTGTAGTATGGGGGAAATGTTTTTAGGAGTTGTCACACCTCTCAACTGACATAACAGAACGTTCCTAAGATGTTTGTAGGTTATAAACATAATAACTGTTAATGTGACTGTGAGTTTCGTATTGTTTATGCTTTATTTTTATTTTATTTTCAGAACTTCTGGTTTTATAGTGCTTTTGAAGTGTAAAATTTGTTATATCAAAATGCCACGAAAATGTGTAAATTTAGCGAATAATTTTTGTTACAAAAACGCAATCTGACGCCTCCTGTGAAGACTGTCCATCACCATTATCTTGAGATGAAGGTAAGGGACCAGGATAAGTCATGGGCTCCACATATATGTTGCAACTCTTGTTTAGTTATACTACGAGAATAGCTGAAAAATAACAAGCGATGTATGGCTTTTGCTGTGCCTATGGTTTAGCGGGAGACTACAAACCATACAGATGACTGCTACTACTTCTGCTTGACTCCACCTATAAAGGCAGGATTGTCAAGGAAGAAAAGAGGAACAGTTGAATATCCGAATCTTCCATCTGCTATTCGACCTATTCCACATTCAATATGTCTACCAGTTCCTACTCACCCTGCTTGAAGTAGAAAATGAAGACAGTGTGGAAGAAGAAGAATCCAACAAGCCTTCGACATCTCATAACCCAGATTTTGAGGTAAACGATGATACACCGCTCCGACTGAGTCAAGCGGAATGAGTGATCTCATTAGGGACCTTGACTTGTCAAAGGAGAAGGCAGAACTTCTAGGGTCAAGACTACAGCAATGAAATCTTCTTCAACGTGATGTCAGGGTCTTACAGTACAGAGAACGTCAGAGGGATCTGCTTCCCTTTTTTTGAGAGGAAAAACAATCTGATTGTTAGCTGCGACGTTAATGGCTTGATGAAATGTTTGAATTTGAATTATGATACAACTGAATGGAGGATATTCATAGACTCTCCAAGCTTAGGTTTGGAAAGCTGTAGTTAGCTACACAACTGCAACGTCTTCCTTCTATCCTGTTGGTCATGCAGTTCACACGAAGGAGACTTATGCAAACATAACATCCCTCCTCGACTCGATGGTAAACACAGGTGGAAAATCTGTGGCGATCTCAAAGTCATCGCCGTACTCTTAGGCCTAACCTATATTGATCGACGATGCAGTACATTTCGACCTAACCTACACGAATCAACTTTACCGTAAAAACTGTTTCTTTGGAAGACGATTTTTGCACTTCAAAAAATATCCCGAGAGTTGCTTCTTCTCTGGCGCTGCCAAACGCAAGATTTCGTAAAAAAAGTACGATATTATTAAATAATTACCTTTTTTTTATTCAAAATTTATTAATCATGTTTATTCACAACGAAATTTATTGTTAGTATCATATTAAAACAATATATGAAACAAAAACCATTTCAAAATTAAGCATTTATCTCACATATATATATATATATAATATATATTATATATATATATATATAATATAATATATATATATATATATATTATATATATATATATATATATATATATAGGTATCTTATGAGTTTCATGGCTGAGATCAATGTTTTTCTCCTAATACTTTTTTTCATATATTGTTATTAGATGATACTAACAATAAATTTGAGTGCTGATGAGCAGGATCAAAAAAATTTTAAATACAAAAAAAAAATAATTAATTATTTAATATCGCGTACTTTCTTACGCATCGTACGTTTGGCAGCGCGTTTGGCAGCGCCCGGGGGATATTTTCTGTAGTGCAAAAATCTTATCCGAAAACAAGAGAACGTTTTTGCTTACATTATTAAATTTTTAATACTTTCAAATTTCACATCTTTCTCATCAGCATCTTAATAAATTGCTAGTATAGCCGTTTTCGTTTTTGCCCTTGTGCTTACGAAACGTAAGAAATGCTAGAGTCTGCGTTCGTTTTTGTCAAATTTAGAGCAAAATCGTGAAAAATGCTTATCAAACGTAAGGAATTTCCTTAATTCTTTAAGGATGCTATTTCCCCTGCTTGCCGAATTTAGCACGTTCTTACGAAAAACTGTAAACAAACAAGGTGGCAGCGTTGTAGGCCCGTTTGAATTGATCAATGTTTTATTCAATTAAATTAGCTTTTAATCTAATTTCTTCTAAATTGATAAACTCCATCACAATAGTTGATCAGTTATTTGTAATATGAACCATTTATTATTATTTTTTATTTGTTTATTCCAAAATCACGTG
>JABUQX010031820.1:75000-80000 GCA_015478945.1 Trachelipus rathkii
GAATTTGAATAACTAATTTGCATGTATTCATCATTTAAAATATATAATTATATATTAGATAACTCTTATTTTTATAACTTTACCGAAACGTTAAAATTTTACAAATTAAACCATTGCCACTCTGGTAGTCTTTAATTTAAAGGGTTAAGAAATCTCCTAAAAAAAATTCCTTTCAACTCCCTCACATCAATTTCCCAAGAATACTACTCAAATTTATAATGAAAGAATATAAGAATTATCCTAGAATGATAAAGTAAAAAATTCTCCTAAATTTATAATAAAAGAATGTAAGAATTTCCCTAAAATAATAAAGAAACAATAAAGCATTCTCCTAAACTTTAATGAAAGAAAGTAAGAATTCTCTTCAAAGAATAAAGGAGTGAAAAATTCTTTTAAACTTATTATAAAAGAATGAAAGAATTCTCCTAAAATAATAAAGAAAGAATGAAAATATTCCAAAATTTATAATGAAAGAATGTAAGAGTGATCCTGAAACAATAAAGAAAGAATGAAAAATTCTCCTAAAATAGTAAAGAAAGAATATAAGATTTCTCTTAATAAAAATAAAGAAGGAAGAAATGAAAAAATTCTCCTAAGCTCATGAAGAAAGTATCTAAGAATTCTTTTAAAATAATAATAAAAAAATTCTCCAAAAGAATAAAAGAAAGAATGTAAGAATTCTCATAAATGAATAAAGAAGGAATTAAAAATTCTCCTAAACTTATACTAAAATAATGTAAGAATTCTTAAAAATAAGGGAAGAATTAAAAATTCTCCTAAAATAATAAAGAAAGAATATTTACATAAATTATCCTAAAATAATTAAGAAAGAATGAAAAATTCTTCAAAAATAATAAAGAAACAATATAGGAAATATTCCGTTGTAAGAGAGAGAGAGAGAGAGAGAGAGAGAGAGAGAGAGAGAGAGAGAGAGAGAGGAGAGAGAGAAGAGAGAGAGAGAGAGAGAAGAGAGAGAGAGAGAGAGAGAGAGAGAGAGAGAGAGAGAGAGAGAGTTCCAATCCCAAGATATAATTCCCGGTTTTGTAATATAAAATAAGGTGACGGTAAAATAATAAATAAAATTCTCCTAAACTTATAATAAAAAAATGTAAGAATTCTTCTAAAATAATAAAGAAGAAAGAATGCAAGAATTTTCTTAACATAATAAAGAGAGAATAAAAATTCTCCTAAAATAATAAATAAAGAATATAAGAATTCTCCTAAGCTAATAAAGAAAGAATTAAAATTTTCAAAAACTTATTATGAAAAAATGTAAGAATTCTTCTAAATAATAAAGAGAGAATATAAATATTCTCCTAAATGTATTAAAAAGTGTAAAAATTCTCCTAAAATAATAAAGAAAGAATGCAAGAATTTTTCTGAAATAATGAAGGGATAAGGATTATACTGAAATAATGAAGAGGATATGATGCGTACAGTATATCCTAAAGTAATAAAGAAAGCTTATAAGAATTCTCCTAAAATAATAAAGCTAAAATTAAAAATTTTCCTGAACTTATAATGAAAGAATGCAAGAATTTTCCTAAAATAATAAAGAAAGAATGTAAGAATTCTTCTGAAATAATGAAGAATGTTAGAACTATAATAAAAAAAATACAGCCTTAAAATTTACCCAAAATAATGAAGAATGTAAAATTCTTCTAACAAATAATGTGAAAAGGTGTGAAGATTATACAGATTTTCTAATTTTTTATTAATATTCATTGTGTTTAAATTGTAAAGAGTCATCAGAGGGAAAAATAATTCCTATTTCGAAGGAATAATTTTATTTAAAAATAACTTGTTAAGATTCTTACCAATTTAAGTCTTAATTAAGATAACTATTTAAAATTAAGAATTATTTAAATCACTTATAAAAAGCTGTTGTACTTAAAAATTAATAAATGCTTCATTTATAGAGCTTATTAAGATTATAAATTTTCTATATTCAACTTTCCCACCTGTAGAAGTGATACTGCTGCAAGAACCAGTTGTTATTTTATCGACGTAAAACCGGTTAGATAAAACCATATTCTTCACAGTTGTCAAGGGCATGTTTTCGTCGAAGTGAAACATCACATCTTTCGTGGAGTAGCCATCTTAAAATTAAACAAAATTTAGATCACTTTATAAAAAGTAAGCTCATACATTTTGTAGCCAGCGAATATATTTAGGCGCAAGATTGGGCGAAAAAAAAATTGCAGGGTTATAATGGTTTTATACATAAATGCAATTAAATGACTAATACCTTAACTAACCTAACATGACATAACCTAACCTATCTTAAAGTTATATTAGAGAAAACATTTTTTTTAATTTGTGATAAATCTCATAAATTGACGACAAAATGTTTCATTATTATTATTATTATTATTATTATTATTATTATTATTATTATTATTATTATTATTATTATTATTATTATTATTATTATTATTATTATTATTATTATTATTATTATATTATTGATTATTATTATTTAATTTATTTTATTATTATTATTATTAATTATTATTGATTATTATTATTAAGAGTAGTAGTAGTAGTAGTAGTATAGTAGTTAAGTAGTAGTAGTAGTAGTAGTAGTATTATTATTAGTAGTAGTAGTAGTAGTAGTAGTAGTAGTAGTAGTAGTAGGTAAAAGAATAACACTAATAATAAGAAACAACAATGCTCAAAGAGGGTGTGGGCCATAAATATGAACCACGGAACATTTCCCTGAGTGGAATTAGAGGCCACTGAACAAACATAGGGTTCAAGTGTATGAAATATCTTTTGAAAATGATTATGACATAGTGAATTATAAATACTTACAACTGGCGATGTAAATCGGGCATTCTTGGGTATCATGCGGGAAGCGCCGAAGGTCCATCTCGCATCGAAGGTTCAAAAGAAATCTGAAGGAATAATAAATAATAAAGGTTTTGGGGGGAGCAGGGGCAGGAGTCGGAGCAAAATAAATGGAGCCGGAGTCGGAAAATATTTATCGGCTTCGCAGCCATGACATTGATGATGTATGTCAGCTAATAATCCGCATTCATATCCAACTTCACATTCAGGTTGTGAAGAGGATGTCATTATAATGGGATTCAGGATGATAGAGCGATGTCATTAATATGGGAATGTGGATGATTCCACGTTCACATCTAATTTGTGGATGGGGATGTTAATTTTATAAGAATGATGATGTGACATTCCTATAGGCATTTAATTTTGCAGTACGGATGTGGCATTAAAATCCACATCGCGATTGCGGATCTGACATCGTAATTTGGGTACTTATTTAGATGTTTTATATACTTATTAAAATGGATTCTGGTTATTAGGTCAACTAGTTATATTGGGACAGATATTTCTTTGACCCAAATTTTAAATGGCAATGTGAGTCTACATATAAATAATGAAAAATATTTTCGATTATTTGAGGCACCATGCTGTTTATTAGGACCAATTTAATTGTTTATCAATAACGAAGCAGAAAGATTCAGATTCAGGATTCAGGATTCAGAATCAGGAACAATAATTTTAAAATTTCTAGTGTGTCCTTAAATAAGGGATTGGGTTTATATGTTTCAGTGATATTCGACTGGAAATGTTCCAATAAACTTAACTTTGAACTTATTTTTTAAATTTTTTTTCCGATCAGCATCAAACAAAAAGTAAAATGCTCAATTTGGTAAGCTATAAAACGTGGATTTCTGGGGCTTTTCTGTGTTTCTATCCTTTTGAAAAGTTTCGTATTTTTTCAAATTTTTTAAATAAAAGTAAAAAATTCTTTGTAGAAATAACTTGAAATTTGAACTATATACCAATATTATATCGGCATACGGTATACTTTTTTATGATCTATTCAAGAGGATAAAGTTAGGTTCAAAATGTGCAACCATAAATTTAAAAACTTTTCATAAATGAAATATTTAGAAAATTTTATTTTCGTTTATCCGATCAACATTAAACTTTTAGATCATCCATAAATGGGCGATATAGATCTTTTCTATTTAGATCTTTTTGGAATACCAATCAATTTGACCTGGGAACGGAATAAAAACTAAATACAAAATTGAAAAAAGGAACAAAAATGATTGATACACAAAAAAAAAAACAGGTATTTAAATAAAAAAGTGTATCTCAGCTACTTATATATTTCCTGAGAATTTCATATTGATCTGGTGAACAGGAAAAACAAATAATCGCCTTATGCGTTTTTTATGGACCTTTTACTGGTGAGGGGAAAGTCGATATCAAAATTTTATGGAACATTTTTTAAGATCCATCTTGGTGTAGCTTAAGGTTCAAGTCGATTCCGGCAAAGATTTTTTTTTTTTTTTTTTTAACTTTTAATCAAAATTTCCCTTCCGTTATTTTTTTCAAGGGAAAATGAAATAGAAACAGGAAAACGCTTGAAATAGACGTTTTAAAACTCGCCTAATGTTACATTCTGCTTTTTAAATTATGCAGATTGGATAAAAAATTTAAAAATAGTATGTACAGAATTCCAACTTTGAGAGCTGATCTCGGACAATCCCCAAAACAAGATTGAACCATTTATTTTAATTAATGAGCAACCACGACATCCACTCGAATAAAACTTGCAAAGACCTACTTCGCTATGGTATACTTGAACCCTATCCTTAGATATGTTCCACCCCGCTTTCTCCAGGTCAGGTTAGGCTAGTAATCGAGTTTCAATTCGAGCCTTAAAGAACCTCCATGTTTAGAATGTTAATATTTTTCGATCAGACCGAGGTTCGAAGAAATGTAGATAAGTCCATTTTAAAGCAGATAACTTTAAACTTATATACCATTTGTTCAAATTCGTATGTACAGTCGTATTTAGAAGGGCAAGAACTTGTAAGTACGATGGTATGTATGTAAAACCCTAGGATGAAAAACATACCAAGTGGGTTACCCACATATATAAAAAAAAATTTGTGCCTTAAAATATATTTACCAAATACCCTGATTCATTTTCTTCTGAATTTAAGAAAATTTATAGGAAT
>JABUQX010031820.1:85000-87500 GCA_015478945.1 Trachelipus rathkii
CCAGAAGTAATATTGACGTCATTGCTAGAGTACGGGAGGTAATCCGAACGACCGGGAGGCAAACCATCGATGATGTTGCCAATATTGTCGGAATTTCTCATGGCGGTTGTCAAACGATCTCCCGCACAAGACGCTTGAGAAGATGCACCGCTGTGTACCGCGCCCGCCACATTGGGTCCCTCGGCCAGGAGAGAGAAGCCCATTGCTGATGATGAATGCTGTTCGAGGATTGTTGAATAGGGTAATAACTGCGCGATGAGACGTGGTGTTACCTGTACGACCCTCAAGCGAAGCGCTTCAGACCTCTGAGTGGAAATCTCGAGTTCACTTTACGAAATAAAGGTTAGAAACAGCGAATCGCTCAGGAAATTCATGCTAGGGTCTTCTTTGATGTTAAAGATCTCGTGCGCGAGGTTCATACCTCGGGGTCATACGTATGGCCCATTGATATTCTCCATCGTCCCGTGATACATTCCGACGCAAGCGTCCTATGCTGAAAGCGAAAAAAATTGGGTATTGCACCATGACAATGCCCCGGCACATCGTTCACTCCTGCTCTGAATATCTGACGAATAGCCACGTACCTGTGCTTTCTCAGCCTCTTTACTCCCAGGAGTGGCTCCAGCGGTTTCTATCTTTCCCTCGCTTGAAGGATCTGTTAAAAAAAGGCCATTTCAGTCTTTAGATCAAAAATTCAAAGTGCTACGACACGTGCGTTGAAAGAGGTAACAAAAAATGGCTTATAGAATTGCTTCGGCAATTAACAGCTCCTAGCAAATATGTGTGGTAACCGATGGAAGGTTCTGTGAAGGTGGTATTGGTAGCTAAAATGCTGTATCGTATACGGTAATAAAGTTTGAGTTAAGTTCCATTTTTGACTCAACCTCATTATATATATATATATATATATATATATATATATATATATATATATATATATATATATATATATATATATATATATAACCTTATATATATATTATACATATATATAACTATATATATATATATATATATACTGCATCAATCACATGGTGCAGATCAATGTTTTTTTCATATATTGTTGTTATATAATAACAACAAATTTCATTGTGAATAAGCTGGGATCAAAAATTTAAATTATTTAATAATATCGTATTTTTTACGAATCTTACGTTTGGCAGCTCCGAGACACAGCGACGTCTCGGGATGTTTTCTGTAGTGCAAAAATTTTACCCGAAAACAAGAGAAACAGTGTTACGGCAAGAGTTTATCCATATGGTTTAAGGTCATTTACTGCATCGTTAAAGTGACCATAATCCCCTTTTGGTTCTGTCCCGCTTTTTAAAATAAGAAAAATATTACGCTTTTTTTCTGAGGTCTCGCTTTTTCCAGAGAGATCCCGCTATTTTCCCTTTTCAAATAATTATAGTTTATATAAAAATTGAAAATTAAAAATAAAAAAATTAACTGATATTATATATATATATATATATATATACTTATATATATATATACATACTACCATATGCTCAACAACAGTATATATAACCCATATATACTCTGTATATGCCTGCCTCACCTGCTGCTGCTGCTATATATATATATACCACTCCTGCTGCTCCTGTTGATGTTGATATTGATGTTGATGTTGATGTTGGCTGTAATTGTAAAAATATATTCATATTTTTACATTTATATTCAGTAAAGCTTAAGGAATTTTGCATTTTGTTGAAGTTGTGTATAAAGCAGCTCGCGCTATACGGCCAAAACGAAAGATGGTTTATTTTAATGCTATCGAAAAGAGTGTTGAAACTCTTTATTGGACTGAAATCATACTTTGACAGTCAAAACAAATTGTCAGAGGTTTTGAAATTTTTATTTTTTGAAAATCCCCTTACTGAAATATGATTTCCTTCATTCTCAGGCAACTTCTTTTCACAAAGTTGTTATGAAGATTGAAGAAGACAATATTTCAGCTATAGAAGTATTGCTAGAAATATCCAATATGAAAGAAAACATTACAGTCGAGAAAAGATCATGTGTTTTTACCACACATTCGGCTGCCCCTTTGGGAGAAGTAAAATTCTTCTAGAATGTGTTAAAGACGGTAAAAATAGTTGAGGATTTTTATGATATTTGTTTGAGAAGTACTTGGATCAGTGGTCAGTTACATTTTCAATTTTGAATTTATATAGTTTAGATTTCGCTAAAGAAAACTCCAAGTTGATCACGAATTGAAAAAACAATGGATTTTACGTCAGTTTTTGACCGCAAGAATGGTTCAGATTTGTTTGACGAGTTTACGTGTTCGACCAAATATAGAGAGGCGAGAGAGAAAGTAAAGACAGATGGAATCCTCGAAGATCTAGAAAACGGTGGGTGGAAGTATTTATTTTCCTTAAGAATCGTAATACGAGTATTTCTCATCAACATTTGTCCAGTTCAATATATCCTTTGTCTTCCTGGAACAAATGCCTCGAACGTGCGTTTTTCTCTCACATGTAAAAATAAGATCTGG
>JABUQX010031820.1:95000-97080 GCA_015478945.1 Trachelipus rathkii
ATATATATATATATATATATATATATATATATATATATATATATATATATATATATATATATACTTTTTATATATATATAGATATATATATATATATATATATATATATATATATATATATATATATATAGTTATATATATATATATATATATATATATATATATATATATATATATATATATATATATATATATATATATATATATATGTGTGTGCCAGGAGGATTACTTGAGTAAAACCGGCAGATGACGGATTTCCAGAGGCTAAATCTGGAAATCTGGAATGCTGGATATGTTTTTATTATTTTTCAGGTACGATTGTATATATTTTTTACCGTAGATTTTTATTTCGGAGCTTGAGCCGGAGCCGGAGCCGGAGCCGGAGCCGGAGCCGGAGTCGGAGCCGGAGCCGGAGCCGGAGCCGGAGCCTTCGATGACGCGTTTTTTCCCGCTGAGTCCGATTTTGACGCTTGAGGTGTCCATCTATGGGTTTTTTGGGTCAGGGAAGCCGTTTATGAGGTATGTGAGGCGTTTGGAACAGGGAATTCAAGTCAAATGCCGACATGACTTGGAAATTCGTAAGGTCGTCAGATTTTGACGCTTGAGGTGTCCATCTATGGGTTTTTTGGGTCGGGGAAGCCGTTTATGAGGTATGTGAGGCGTTTGGAACAGGGAATTCAAGTCAAATGCCGACATGACTTGGTTGGAAATTCGTAAGGTCGTCAGATTTAGACACTTGAGGTGTCCATCTATGGGTTTTTTGGGGTCAGGGAAGCCGTTTATGAGGTATGTGAGGCGTTTGGAACAGGGAATTCAAGTCAAATGCCGACATGACTTGGTTGGAAATTCGTAAGGTCGTTAGATTTAGACACTTGAGGTGTCCATCTATGGGTTTTTTGGGTCAGGGAAGCCGTTTATGAGGTATGTGAGGCGTTTGGAACAGGGAATTCAAGTCAAATGCCGACATGACTTGGAATTTCGTAAGGTCGTCAGATTTTGACGTTTGAGGTGTTAAGTTATGGGTTTCTTAAGTCGGGGAAGTCGATTCTGAGATCGTTGAGTCTAATGAAGCAGGGAATACAGGTCAAAGGCCGACATGCCTTTGACTTTCTCTGAAATTGCTAAGTTTTATACTTTTTATTGGTCAAATTAAGGGTTCCTAAGGGTGGTGAGACCAATTTTGAGGTCAGGTTGGCCAATATTTGAGTTTTAGAAGGGTTAGCAATAAGTCTTATAACCCACACTTTTCTTCACCACTCAATTTAGATGAGTTCTAGTTGACTTGTCTTCTTCAAACTTGGCTCCCCATATAAGGGAGACGTAACCTCATTGTAGACGAGGTTACGTCCCCGTGCTCACCCCAGAGGGTGCGCCTCCCCCTAAAAAATCGAATGTTCGTAGAAGGTTGAAATTTGGAGAAAGGATTCAGAGTCGGATTTCTGAAAGAATCGGGTTTGGAATCAGAGGGAATGACAACGGCAACGGTGCTGGAGCCAGTGCGGTGCCTAGTTAGTAAGCATTCGTTTAATAATACAATATTATTACTGTTCACATACCTGATCCTGTTCTATCATGTACATATCGTCAATTGCATTGCATCTTGCAAAGATAACCCGTCTTTCTAAATGTTCAATACTGACATTTATATTTTCAAATCTCATTTTCTTTTTATAAATGCTAACTAATATAATTTATTTATTAACTAGTCCATGCATATATTGGTTGCTATTTTTTATGTTTTTATTTTTACATTTATACTTTATGTTTAATTTAATTTTTTTTTTTTTTTTTTTTTATTTTTTATTTTTTTTTTTTCTAACTATTTTTTATTTTACATTTTTTACTTTGTGTTTAATTTTTTTCTTTTTTTATATATTTTTATTTGTTTTATTTATTTTGTTTTGTTTCTTTATACTTTTCGTTTTTTACTAAAAAATTTATTCCTTTTATGTTTATAACTTAAAAAATTTACATTTTTACATACCTTAAAGCAGTAAATCAGTAAATCAGTAAATCAAACTGCCCTCCATAATCTCATACCCTTCTGTGATCTATTGATCTATTCGATCTATTGGAAGTT
>JABUQX010031821.1:0-7500 GCA_015478945.1 Trachelipus rathkii
TGATATATTATTATTATGATATATTACATATTATTATTATTATTATTATTATTATGTTATTATTATTATTATATTATATATACATATATATATAATGGTATATATATATATATATTATATATATATATATTATATATTATATATGGTATTATTATATATATTATTATTATTATTATTATTATTATTATATATATATATTGTTATTATTATATATATATAGTTATTATATATATATTATTATTATTATACATATATATAGTTATATATATATATATTATTATTGTACTAGTATGATTATGATAACTACAATATATAATTACATATATTGCAGATAATTTTTGTACTATATATTTCATTATATTATATATTACATATATTATTATATATATATATATATTATTATATATTATATTATTATTACATATTATATTATTATTATTAGTATTATCTTATTTATATTTACCATATATATATATAGATGTGTATAACATATATATATATATATATATATATATATATTATATATATATATATATATATATATATATATATATATATATTATATATATATATATATATATATATATATAACAAATCTAGAAAAATATTTTCTCACAAGATTGATGTGTGTGCATAAACTGAGAGTTTTTTTTTTTATCGATTTAAAATAATATCCGAACACATTCTGTAATTCAAACGAAATGCCAACTCTCCTAGAAGGCAATATTATAAAATTGATTATCTTTTCTAAAATATCAATATCTGTTCTTCTTATCCTAACTATTACCTTATTTTTTATATTTGTGTAAATGTGTGCATAAATTATAGGACTTTTTTTTTTAATATAGATTGCATGCATTCGAAGTTTTCGAACACATTCTATGCGAAAGCCTATAAATAAAAATGTATTTGAGAGTCAAAAAACGAAAATATCATTACCTGCTTATGTATATTTTTTTCTCTCTCTCTCTCTCTCTCTCTCTCTCTCTCTCTCTCTCTCTCTCTCTCTCTCTCTCTCTCTCTCTCTCTTCTCTCTCTCTCTCTCTCTTCTTCAATATGTTTTCTGTTTTATATAGAAAGAGAGAGGACTCCTCTCTCTCTCTTCTCTCTTCTCTATATATATATATATATATATATATATATATGTATATTATTATACATATGTAAAGGGTTAGTAAATTGAATATATATATATATATATATATATATATATATATATATATATATATATATTATATTTATATACATATTTTATTTATTTATTTATTTATTTATACATATCACCATTTCCAGCATGGTTGCAAGGTGGTGTTGGTGAGTGATAAATACTAAAAAATATCACCACCATTCACGAAAAGAACAATATGGTAGAAGGGGGTTTTCAGCCCCTTGCCACCAGAGGAAGAAAATTTTTATAATTTACTTCATATGAATATATATATATATATATATATATATATATATATATAGCATAGATGAACGAGATAAAGAGATATATATATACGTCCAGATAAAAATATATATATATATATATATATATATATATATATATATATATATATATATATATCACACGGGTAATTATTTTTGCATATATTTTCACTATGTTATTTCTCGCACAAAAAAAATAAACACAAGCTCTCCCCCCGTAAAATGCGAATAAACTGACTTTAGTGTCTCTGACTCTCTATATACAAGTAAAAGAAGGACATTACATGGACAAATCTAGCAACTCTGTAAAATTTGAACCTTAATTTTATATGAGAAAAACTTCCAAGTTGCCATGAAATAATAGAAGCCAAACTGGCAACATTATAAAAAGTACTATAGGAATTTTGAATTCTTTATTTTCGTATGTTGCTATATTTGTCTTATTTTTAAGAACTTATAAAATTGGCTTATTTTAGGGCCGCAAAAGTAGAGCCCAAATTTTATTTAATTGAATATATTGAAATAAATATCGTACGCACAATTTGCAGTTGGAAAAAGGATTCCTTTGTTATTTTCTTAATTGATTACTAATTTTTTATGTACTAAATTGTTAAAAAAAAACTCAGATCACTTTACTTTGACAAAAATTTCATATTTCTATCAACATCCTATGCCTGGCATTTTTAATTTGGAGGGGCTGCAGCCCAATAGCCCATAAAGACGAGCCGCCACTGATAATAGCAGATTATATATAAATATAAATAATATATATATATATATTATATATATATATATATATATATATATATATATATATATATATATATATATATATATATATATATATATATATATATATATATATATATATATAGTGTGATATAAAGTAATTTCTTAAAAAAGTTTAATCGAAAATAAAAAGCCGAAATTTGTGCAAAAGAAACTCGAAATATACTTTGAATTTATTGGAAGCGCCTAGCAAGAAACCGCACATCGAATCAAAGAAGTTTCACCATATGTCTCTCTCTCTCTCTCTCTCTCTTATACTATATATATATATATATATATATATATATATATATATATATATATATATATATATATATATATATATATATATATTATATTATTATTATTATTATATATATATTATATATTTTATATATATATATAATATATATATATATATATATATATATATATATATATATATATATATATATATATTATATATATATATATATATATATATATATATTATATATATATATATATATATATATATATATATATATATATATATATATATATATATATATATATATATATATAGTTTTATATATTAGTATATATATATATATATATCAAACCTTCTTGCTTAAAAGCGTAAGAAGCATCAATCGCAAGTTCACAATTATGTTACTTGACAGCAATTGCAATGCGGCAAATATAATTTCGTTTTGCTCTTTCTTTAATTTTAGTTATTTAATTTCATCCCCCCCAAAAACATAAATGTTTAAATAAAAGTGATTTACGAATGCGGGAGTAATGTAGAAAAGATAGATACAAAAAAAATTACAATTTTTTAAAAATGTAAATCTTAAATACAAAAAAAAAAAAATATTTTTAAAAAATATTTATTTTAAACATGAATTTAAAAAAAAAAAAAAGGAGAAAAAAAAAGAATGAAAAAGATTTATCTGGTTTCAAAAACGAAAAAGAAATGTCAAAAGGTATTTTACAAAAACGAAAAAGTAATGAAGCACCGGAAGCACCGAAGACTCGGGTCGGGGATAGATCAGGATCTCCGGCATTTCCCCTTTACTTCTTCCGAGGAAGAATCGATTTCGTTTCCTTTTCCTCTGATCACGTTTAAAGGGGGAAAAAACTTTCACTGAAAAAGATACACAGATTTCGAACCTCAAAACAACCTTTAGGAAAAAATATTAAACAATTTGTGGGAGAAAATATATAAATAAATACGAGTACTAAGTTCATAAATTAATGAAAAAAAAATATTTAAAAATAAGTAAGGTTTATATATATATATATATATATATATATATATATATATATATATATATATATATATATATATATATATATATATATATATATATATATATATATATATATAGAGAGAGAGAGAGAGAGAGAGAGAGAGAGAGAAGGCCGTAGACAGGGGGTTCAAAACCTCCCCCCCCCAAATTATTTGCGATCAAAACTTTTTGATGGCCAAAGTCTCTTAATTTTAATTTTTAATAATAAAAATAATAGTTAATCAAAGCAAATTAAGGGTATATATTAATAGAAATGAGGAAACATATTTATAGTTGGTGAAGATTTCTTAGGTTAAGAAGTGGCTGTTGTCTCTCATATACAGTGGCGACTCGTGATAGAAATGGATGGGGGTGCGATTTCACATTATATATATATATATATATATATATATATATATATATATATATATATATATATATATATATATATATATATATATATATATATATATATATATATATATATATTTATATATATATATATATATATATATATATATATATATATATATATATAATGTATATATATATATATTTATATATATATATATATATATATATATATATATATATATATATATATATATATATATATATCGCATTTTATACAAAAGGTTAGCCGCCTATGACATTATTCTACTTCGTACGGTAGCACAATTACATAAAAAAAGTTACCTTTTACGAATGATTTAAAATAAAATATAAAAATAATAAATTACTTACTTTATAATTAAATTGTAGGTTTTTATAATTTGTAGCTAAAGTCCATTCTTCTCGCTTTTTGACTTGCAAATAAGTCAATCACAAGATTGTCAAAAGATGGATTCTGGACAATATCTCTTTCTGTTGCAAGCGCAACGAGGGCATTCAGTCTTTCTTGCCCCATTGTATTCCGAATAACGGTTTTTATTCTTTTTAATCTAGAAAAGCATCTTTCAGCTTCAACAGATGCCATTGGAGTAGTTATTAAAATTTTTAGCAACTTTAATGTTTCTTCAAAAGTCTGATCCATTCCATTTTCAATAATGTACTTATAAGAATCAAGAGCTCCTTTCAGGGAATAAAAATCTTCTCTAGAATATATAACTTGAAGTTCAGATTTGAGTCTCAAGATGTTAAAAAATGGATAAACAGTTACAGTCTTTTCAAATGCAACTGTGGGAAATGAGGTTCTATATAATTTAAAGTGTTCACGCTCGAAAAGTTGAGCTGATAGTAAATGATCACTAAACGAAAACCTCTCCTTAGACTGAGATATTATTATGTCACACACTTTATACGCAGCAGCTTTTTTAATTTCGTAGTAATTGGAAGCATTTAACGATCTTCTTCTCTTCACCTCACAAACATCATACGTTCCCTCAATTTCTTCCATTATGGTGGTCATACTGTTTCTAATCTTTCCTAATTCTAATTGTAGTTCACTCACAGCTTGTTTTATGAGAATTACGTCTGCATTTCTTGATTGAATTTTATTATAGAAACAATCTACGTGCGGCATTATATGGCGGAAAACAGTGAGCCAAAATACAAAAGTAGGATCAGTCAATAACCTTTGCAAACCTCCTGCTTGATCTCGTGTTCCTGGTTGTTTGCTTTCATTTAGAATTTTTTCAAAGCACTCTAACAATAGCTCTCTATGTTCAAAAACCATGTTTACAGTTCGGATGTTAAAATTCCATCTTGTTTTAACAGTTTTTGGCAACCGTTTCCCAATAATTTCATCTAATACAGAGCATCTCTGAGGAGATTGTGAAAAAAAGGTTGGAATTAGTGACATATTTCTAAAGAATTCTCCAACTTCTGGAATTTGAGAAACTGACTGAGTCATTATCAAATTAATTTGATGCGCATAACAGTGTACATAATGTGCATTTGGATAAACGTCTTTTATAAATACGTTTACACCACTGACGTGTCCACTCATAACTGCGGCACCATCATAACTTTGAGCAATCAATTTTTCTGGACAGTTCGGTAAAATGGATTTTAATTGATCAGAAATAACGCTAGCTATTGATTCTGCCCTGTGAGAAGCTGGGTTAAAAAGTCCCCAAAATCTTTCTTTTATATTCCCGTCATATTCATAGCGCAAAATGAGAGCTAATTGAAATTCGTTTGATATATCAGAGGTTTCATCTGCGATTATGCCTATAAAGCTAGCTTGTGAAATCTCTTTTAATATGTGCATCCTACATATTTCCCAAGAGCAAGAAAGTAAATCATTTTGTATAGTCATTGAAGTTCCTTTGAAAACGTTAGAACTTTTTAAGTGATCTCTTAAAGTTGGATCTAATTCAGCACTGTATTCTATTAATGATTTAAAAACACCAGGATTCATAGAATCAGAACTTTCGTCATGACCCCTTAAGGGGAGTTCAAGATTTGCACAAAATTTGATGGCTTTGATAATTCTTAGTAAAATGTATCTATTTTTAGTAACCTGCTGATTGTGGCATTCAATCGCTTGTTTGTAAGCAGAATCAATATTTTCTTTTATATTTACTTTTCCTAATACTGCTAAATTAGCCTCATTGTTTATATGACTTACAGAAGCTTCATGTTTACCTATTTTGACTGATAGATGGGCTAAATCAGTCACTCCAATTCTAGCCCAAGAATCATCTCCTTCAAATAGCAAACATGGGAAGCAAAATAGAGCATTTTTCTCTGAGGAGCCGCAGAGCCATTTGTGTCTCTTATATAAATCCACGTTAAATTTTCGAGAGTACGGTTTTTTGCTCTTGTATGATGTCTGAGTTAATTTTATATTTGGCATAGGCCTACCAAGCTCTTTTATATTTAATTTTTCTTCAAGAGAAAATCTTGAAAACTTATTATTTAATATATTTAATACACTATTCATTTTGAAATTATTATACTAACATGTAAAAAATATATAAAACAATTAAAAACTCAAACACAAACTCACTCCAAATGATTGCACGTTAACTGACATAAAAAATAAATTATTATGGGATTCGATGTGTCGCTACTATGAAATCAATGTAAAAATTAACAAGACAAATATATATATATATATATATATATATATATATATATATATATATATATATATATATATATATATATATATATATATATATATATATATATATATATATATATATATATATATATATATATATATATATATATATATATATATATATATATAATAATAATAATAATAATAATAATAATAATAATAATAATAATAATAATAATAATAATAATCAGTGTACGACAACTTACGCTGAGGCGATCTTAAGAATCGCTCCAAAGTAAGTATTTTATAATCTCTTCTATATCGCTGCCAGACGTATAATTTTCACATAACTATTGGAGCTATCAGGAGCGATGAATGATTTCGCTCGCCAACTCATATTCTTATATAAATAGAATTTCAAAAACTACGTACAACTGAGACAAGTATGTTTATTCAATTTCTTCTTATTAGATGAAATTTTCTTACGTTTCTGCCTTATTACAAGAGTTTTTAAAATTTCCATTCAATTATTTATTAAAAACATGATCTTTTAATTAAGTGTTATAATTCAGAATTTATGTTTAATTAGTGAGGAGGAGCGATCGCTCCATCGCTCCTATACACGAGTCGTCACTGATATATATATATATATATATATATATATATATATATATATATATATATATATATATATATATATATATATATATATATATATATATATTAGTATATACATTTATATATATATATATTATAATATATATATATATATATATATATATATATAAAGAAAAAATTTATTATTATTATTATTATTATTATTATTATTATTATTATTATTATTATTATTATTATTATTATTATTATTATTATTATTATTATTATTATTATTATTATTATTATTATTATGATTATTTTTATTATTATTATTATTATTATTATTATTATTATTATTATTATTATTATTATTATTATTATTATTATTATTATTATTATTATTATTATTATTATTATTATTAT
>JABUQX010031821.1:15000-22500 GCA_015478945.1 Trachelipus rathkii
CAAGAAGCGTGATCGACGCCTTTGAATATCAGATGTTGGCAGCTTTTGTACGGCCACCTTACAAGGTGCTAACGGATAACGGAGTGGAGTTTAAGAGTGGTAGGTTTGAGGAGATGCTTCGAGACTATGGGATCGAGCACATCTACAGCAGTCCGTATAAGCAGACAAGTAATGGGGCTGTGGAGCGAGCCAACCGGACTTTCAATGAATTCCTAAGGAGCATTATGGAGAAGAGTATCGATTGGGACAGTTGTCTACCAAGAGCGGTGCTCGCTTATAATAATACAAAACATGCAGAGCTTGGAATGTCTCCGGTGGAAAAATTGATGGTGGTGAAGCATGAGAAGGGTAAACTGTTACCAATTCCGAGGAATCTACAGGAGAAGTGGCGGGAAGGACACCCTAATTGGTTACCGTACGCGGTAGGAGTAAGAGTCAAAAGGAAAATCGTTACAGTTGATATGAGTTTGGACAGGAAACTGAGTGAAAAGTATGATGGTCCTTTCGAGATAACCAAGGTAATTTCAGGAGGTATGTCTTATGACATCAAGGGCAAGACAAAGACAGCCAGGGTACACTATTCACATTTGAAGGTTTGGGCGGATCACCCGGAGTACCTTAAACGGTATTTCCAGTGTGAAGAGGTGGACTGGGACCCGCCAGAACACCAGGTGGAAATAGAAGAAGTAGAAGGGATATTGGAGACAACAGCAGCGTATGTACAACGGTACAGGCAGGCATCATTAGAGGTAAAAACATCGAAGAAGCAGGGGTCAAAAACTAAAGAAGCGTGGCGATTGTTAAAGCAGATGGCAGCAAGAAGTAAATGGTAAAAGGAGTGTGGCGGTACAAACAAAAGAACCTGAGGATGAAACTAGGGGTACCCAGACAGAAAACGCTAGTGTGGTGCTGTCACCAATTGACGCAAGTGAGCAACTTGACTTGTTCAACGAGGAGGAAGCAGATAGTGGTCCTGAAAGTGAATATGACATCAGTGCATTTGTAAGATCAATAGGGTTCCCGGAGAGTAGTTACATGTTGAGAGTGAGGATCAGTGATGGAAGTGGTGAAGAGATGGACTTAGCTACAGACCAAGAGATGGATCCAATTGTGAATCAGGAGATGGACTCTACCAAGGATCAAAAGGAGGACCCTACTATGCAGCAAGAGGTGGAAGATCGGGTGGTGCAACAAGTAGAAGGTGCAAAAGGAATGAACATCATGGTAACCAGTCCGGAGGGTTCTGAATATAGACCAAGGTCTATATATGAAGAGTTGCTGGAAGTGGGTGAGGTACCTGACGCAATGATGATTGGTGCTGGTTGTGAGGAACAAGAACAGAGTGTGTCAGACTCGGAAGATGTGTACTCGGTGCCGACAACAAGATCGAGAGGATCGATGCCGGAGCTGCCAAATGTCATGAGGAGGATTATTGAGTATGAGAAAAGGACCGAGGCACGAAGAAGGGCATCAACTGGGCAGATAAAGTAAGGTAGATTTTGTTGTTGTTTGTTTATTTTTTTTCCTTTTGAAAAATGTGGTACAATCTTGGAGGGGAAGTTGTGTGATAGTTGGTTGTCAAACCAACTAACAAAGAGATGAGAATCAAATTACGGAGAATTTTCACGAATAAAATTTTTTTATATTTTCTTGGAGACAGTTTGGTGAATGAAAAAGTTTCGTGAAAAGCACAAAGTTATTATCGTGAATTAATTGTTGTAGCAGAAAACTTACCATCGGTTACATTAGTATTGTACTAGAGAAGTTACCATCGTTTGGAGTAATTATTATAGTGGGAAAGTTGTTATCGTTCGGAGTATCATCGTATGGAGCAATCGTCAAGGTTACAGTTGGAAACCATTTCTGAAGTTTTCAAGGTCCCGCGTATCGGGGATCGGTGTAGAGTGCCCATAATATCGGAGACTCAAATGGAGTAGTGGTCCGAGATCCTGTGGACCAACTTGGAGCAGGATCCGGCAAAGTGACGAGGTGTCCTTGTGGGGCATAACAACAAACACACACCATCAGTACAAGTGCCCGGTGCGGTGCTTAAGGAAAGAACGATCGGTCGTTTTTCTGGACGGCGTTGACAATCCTGTGGGTTCACTGTCCACGGGAATATCGGGGTGCCTCTGTAGCACTCATAGCCACGATAAGGATTTTCGTAAAAGGGTACATTTGGAGCACCGGAAGTGGAGTTTCCCTTTTCTGGTTGGAGGAGTGAACTGGGAGTTGTTGAACTCGTGGTGACGGGCCACTTAAACATTGGTTTTGTGGAAACTTACATTATCTTGTGGATTCACTAGAGTCAGCCGGGGTGATCGACACGGATCCGTCAATAAAAATAAAAAGTTACGTTGTGTAAATTTCTGCCATTTATTGTATAATTTATTGTGCATAATATTCACGTGTACTGATTTATTATTGATGTGTATATTTTCTCTGGTTTTTTGTGTATATAGGTAGCTAGTTAGGAACGGGGTATATATATATATATATATATATATATATATATATATATATATATTGTATATATATATATATATATATATATATATATATATATATATATCTATTTTGTATAAAAATTTGTATAATTATATTAACGAAAATCTCTCACTCTTTCAGTCTTTCTTTGGACCCTCTTTGAAGACGAACTATTGCAATAGTTTGAAAGCACGGTAGCTTGAACTAATAGTAGTCATCTCGTTGCTTGTGTGTAGCGTCCTACTACATATCGTGGTGGTCCGCAACAACTGGTTCAATGGTAAATCGATGGTCTCGACTTGATTTTGAGCGGGAACACCTTTCTTGCCTTCCAATTTATGCTTTATTTTCTTATATATATATATATATATATATATATATATATATATATATATATATATATATATATATATATATATATATATATATATATATATATATATATATATATATATATATATATATATATATATATATATATATATATATATATTGAATGCGTCTTCTAAACGCACGGTAATTTTTTTCGAAAATTTTAATTTCACTTCAAAATAATTAATTTTCACCTACACACTTTAAATGATGTTAATTAAGAAAAAGTATCAAAATTAAGAGAGGTTGATCAAAGTTCATTTTTATTTTCTTTGAAAAATGAGTTGACATCATCATTAAAGAAACAAAGAAATAAAAAAAATAGCTATGAAAAGATCTTTAGCATAAAATGTTTTTTTTTTAAACTATTTTTTAAGAAACAAAAATTTATTACAAAGTTATTGATTAAAAAAAAAATTCTATAAAAAAAACTTGATAATTTCTTATTAATTTAGCTTTACTACTTTAGTTAACGCATTTATATTTTAAAATTTGCTAAATTTATAATCTAAATTTAATATACTTGTGTATCAACAATTTTACTAGAAAATTTTACAGACTATGTAGTGAAAAATTAACTATACCTAATGCACTTGTTAAAAAAAAAAAAAAAAAAAAAAAAAAAAAAAAAAAAAAAAAAAATTAAATATATCTATAATTTCTTACATATCAATACTATCTTTTTCTGAAAGTAAATATTTTAAAATAAATTTCGGTTAATGCTTATTGAAATTGAACACTTTTGTTTTAATTAATTTCTATTTGATATATACATATAGCGGTTAATCCTTTCATTAAAAGGATTTGCATGTTAATCTTCAAAAATTTAATATGTAATCCGAAGATGCAGATAGAACAACATAAGTTAGATTTATTCCCATACTTTTTTTTTTTTTTTTTACTGTAAACACAGTCTTTCTATAGATGAAACTCTTCATGCTGAAGGAGTAGATTCTGCTTTTAATACATGGATATTTTAAGTAAATTGATGTTCTCAATTCTCGCCAAACACTAAGAACTTTTGGGTTACTTTTCTAACATGTAATCCAAAGGTATGTTACTACGATTACTGGTTTCAAACTGTCACTACATTTGCAGTAAAGTCTTCTTTTACGTATTATTGAAGCACATAATACCGACTTTCAAATTGGTCATAATAAAACGAATAAATTCTTTAGAAGTTTAAAATTTTCAAATTTTTCATATTACTGAAGAGAAAAATATAAAAAATCAGTAGTTGGCAACCAGTGACCGGAGGGAGAGTATTCACTGATCTAATCTAATCGAAGGAATTATTTCCTATAAAAATTAATATTAATTAATTTATAATTAATAATAATAATAATAATAATAATAATAATAATAATAATAATAATAATAATAATAATAATAATAATAATAATAATAATAATAATAATAATAATAATAATAATGAAGCAAGTCTATAAATCGTTAAAAAATATAAATACATACTCCCAGAATTTTCCATTTAAGGCCAGCCGGTACCTTCTAATAGTTTTTTTCATATTTAATAAAAGAGGGTTATAATCAGTTCTGGAGTCTACGAAAACTACAATAATGAATAATTTTAGGACCTCTGGTTTGTTTGTTTGTTTATTTGAGTTTATGTACAGAACCCACCACGGCCCCGGCCACGATGGGTTTGGCAACCAACTCCATGAGTGATTCCTGGCTCAATATTTATTTTAATACAATCAAAAAAGAAACAATATTCCGTTTTATTTATTTATTTTTGTCATAAAAAGTAAATCCTAATATATATATATATATATATATTATATATATGCTGCTGGTTATTGGTTATATACATATATATATATATATTGTTATTATATTATGGTATATATATATATATATATATATATATATAATATTCAATTCTAGAAAGATAATTACACTATTGAAGTGGGACGATTCAGACAAGATGTGGGATAGCCTTTTGGAAGATGTTATGGACCACAGTGTAGGAAAATGACGACGGCGAATGCAGTCTAGTTGAGAACAATCAATGAAGATGTATGGAACAGATTGCTGGGTGTGGGGACAGCAGAATTTGCAGGTGGGAGGAGAATCCGTGACATGTAGTTGCTGTGAGTGATGTTTGTGTGACCAATGCAGAGGCATGGGAGAATCACCTCGTGCAAGCGATTTCGTCGGTGAGAGAAAGGCTATTCACCAATGTTCGGTTTTATATTACTAAGTTTTGCCCCTCGCTGATCACTCGTCCAGCACTCCTGCCAGTAAGACCGGGAGCCTTGTTGGAGCAGGATATTAATCAGTTGATGGGAAGCGGCCTTGTCGAATAGCATGCAGGAAGGTACCTAGAACAGCTACGGAAAGAGGAGGATGCCATTGTACTCTCTCTGTCAGAGATTTCGTTGCCAGTCACCCCTAAGTGAGACGGGTCTAACAGAGTGAAGTGAAGCAGCCGGAGAAATTGTTTACGGCAGATACCATTGTGTTTTAAGAATAAGGGGCTTTATGGGCCTGGAGGGCGCTGAGCTAATCCAAGTAAATGCCATAAGAGTAGCCTTGGTTAAGGAATAAAATTCGAGAGAGGGCAATCATTATAGCCATTAATTCTGCAGTAAAATGAGGGGGAGGGTGTGGGAGAGGTTGTAGTCAGGGAAGACAGCAGACGCACCCATACCGTCCCTGTTTAAGAGCCGTCAGAAAACACTGGAGTAATCTCCCGTGAGCTGCAGAACGAGACAAGAATGATGCCTTTAACAAGGCAGCAGTGTGGCTGGATTTGAAGAGAGAGGTCAGGACCATGCAGATAAGAGGGAGCAGAGAATAGCCAAGGCTTCATTATAAGTGAACCTTCATTACAGGAGAACAGCAGCACCTTTGCAAAGGATGTTGAGAAGTCAATCATGTTACAAACTATGTTTGCAAATGGCCAGTAAGAAGGATTCTGAGGTGTCTATCGTAGAATCAATGTCAGAGCAGACGGTATTGGGTTTGAAAGAGAAGATAACATGCGCACATGATGTATTCCCTTTGAAGAAAGAGTGGCATCACATTGGATTCAACTGCTAGGCTCTTGCGGGGGAACGATGTGGAGATACGGATCGCTTCATTCTGGATGGGATCTAACAGCTGTAGAAGATTTGTGGAAGTCTGACCATATACTGTGCAGCTACAGTCCAACTTCGATCGAAATAGGGCGATGTGGAGACGTAAAAGGGATTTGCGATCAGCACCCCACGATTATGAGGTGAGATGACGTGATAGGCAGGGTTGTGGAGTCGGAGTCGGAGTCGGAGTCGGAGTCGCGGAGTCGGGGAGTCGGTAGTTTTGAAGAGGGTGGAGTCGGAGTCGGAGTCGGAGTCGGTAATTTTGAAGAGGGTGGAGTCGGAGTCGGAGTCGGAGTCGGTAATTTTGAAGAGGATGGAGTCGGAGTCGGAGTCGGAGTCGGTAATTTTCAAGAGGTCGGTCGGAGTCGGAGTCGGAGTAACTTTCAAGATAGTAGAGTTGGAATCAGAAAATTTTGAGCTGACAAAGTTATAAATTGTGACTCTGTGAGTGACTTCAATCGCTTCAAACAAGTTCACTCACTTGCGATTTGCACATCACAAAATGCAATTGCAAACTTCGAAGTTTTTTTAACCTGCACCTTATGTTTCAATTTGGATTATATTCTAATGAATTCAACCTTCAACCTTATACCATCTATATTTAAGATGCTGAAGAAATAAAAAACTCCAAGGTACGAAGAGAAATTTCTCTCATTGACAATGGTATTCTATACTAGCTGCTGTTTATATTAATTCCTATCTACAGGGTAAGCTTAAATGAAGATCAACAACAAAAAGCTAAATCTGCACTTTGCAACGTGACCATTTGTATTAAAAGGTTGCAAGAAGTTCAAGAAGAAAAGAATACATCTGAACATATTGTAAGTGATGAAACTACAACTATCCCCATTACTACCTTCTCAAGTCATTTTTCAGAAAGCTCAGAAGATGAGTATGAAAAGCTTCTAGATATTGAAGAGTTTAGTCGAAAGCTTCGACTGGTTCAAGAAAAAGGTCAAGGTTTTTCCTCATCCTTGTACACAATATTCCATAACTTTAAAAAATTTCTCTGCTGCACTGAAAGAAGTTGAAAAAATTGATATAACTTAGAAGCTTAAATTAGAAGAGGCCATCGATAAGTATCCAGACATTGTACAAGAAGCTGCAATTGCTGTTACTGATCTACATCCAAAGCATTATAAAATCAGACCATTTCTATGCTGCCTTACATTATAAAACCAGTCCTAAGAGGAAAATGAAGGAGGACATGGCAGATGCTATTCTATTTTTAAGAACTAATTCATTCATTGAGTAGATGACACTGATGTAAGTCCACATATCAGTATATATATATATATATATATATATATATATATATATATATATATATATATATATATATATATATATATATATATATATATATATATATATATATATATATATATATCTATATATTTATATTTATATATATATATATATATATATATATAGACACATAGTATATATATATATATATATATATATATATATATATATATATATATATATATATATATATATATATATATATAACGCCCCATCTCACACTGAGCTCTCA
>JABUQX010031821.1:30000-35000 GCA_015478945.1 Trachelipus rathkii
AAATAAATAAAAACTAAATAAAATTTATCTTTGCATTATATATGGGGAACTACGGAATGAGACAGTAATGATGCTTTTAACAAGGCAGCTTTATATTCAGAACAAAATCGAATGTTCTAAAGAATATTCACTTCTTGAAGATACAAGAAAATAGAGTTACTGCTAAAGTTCGAAGATTCAGATAAGATATGGAATAATCTTTCAGAAGGTGTTAGACCGTAAAGTAGGAAAATGACGACGGCGAATAGGGTCTGATCGAACAATCAATGTAAGATATGCGAGTAGATTGTAAGTGTGCAACGCAAAATTTGTAAATGTGGAGAGGGCAGGGACAGTATAGTGACTGTGAGTGATATTGGTGTGGCCAATACAGAGGCATGCAAGTATCACCTCGTGCAAGCGCTTTCGTCAGTGGGAGGAAGTCCACTCACCAATGCTCGGCTTTATGTTTGAGTTTCTCCCTGCTGACTGGCTCATGTCCAGCACCTTACCAACAGAATCGAAAGCCTTGTCGGAGAGCAGGATAGTAATCGGTTGATGGGAGGCGGCCTTGTCGAATGGCATCCGGGAGGTACCTGGAACAACTCCGAGAAGAGGAGGCGGCCATTTTGGCTTCTCTGTCAGCGATTTCGTTGCCAGATACCCCTGCATGAGAGGGAGTCGGTCCAACATAAAATAATTTGTTTCTTACGAGAGTGGAGCAGCCGAAGAAATTGTTGTACAGCTGATACCATTGCGTTTTTAGAATACGGGGTTTTAAGCGCTTTCTTCTCTTTCTCTCTCTTTCTACGCCATGAATCTGAATAAATGACATATGAGTGATCGGTTAAAGATTAGAATTCGAGAAAGGGCAATCATTATAGCCATTAATCTCTGTCGTAAAAATTAAAGCATAAGGGGGGAGAGGTTGCGGTCAGGAAAGACAGCAGATGCACCCACACTGTTCCCTGTTTTAGAGCCGTCAGTAAACACTGGAGTAAATTTATCGTGAACTACGGAATGAGACAGTAATGATGCTTTTAACAAGGCAGCAGGGTGGATAGATTTGGAGAGAGAGGTCAGAGCCAAGCAAATGGTGAGAGCGGGGAATAGCCAAGGTGTGTACCCTTCGTCGTAAGAGAAATAGCACCTTTTGTAAATGAATATTAAGGAAGTTAAGGATGTTATGAACTGTGTTTGCAAATGGCTAGTAATTAGGATTCTGAGGTATTTCCCGCAGAATCGGTCAGAGCAGACGGTTTTGAGGTTTGAAAACGAAGATAACTTGTACACATGCATGTATTCTCTTCAAAGAGAGAGTGGCATCACATTGGATTCAACTTCAAGTTTCACCTGGGGACGATCGGAAGGCTCCCGTGGAGATACGGATCGCTTCGTTTTGGATGGGATCTAACAGGTGTAGTAGTGTTGGGGAGGCCTGACCATATACTGCACAGCCATAATCCAGTTTCGATCGGATTAGGGCTATGTAAAGACGAAGGGACTTGGTGACTGCACCCCAAGATTTTGAGGCGAGATGATCGTAACAGGTCAAGCGGGATCGATGACAAGTTGTTTTCGTAGTGTTCAATATGCGGCATATGTTAGTGGTCATTCTAGGATGAGTCCTAGAAATTTGACCTGTGAAGTTACAGAAATGGGCGAACCATATAAGGTTATGTTCGCTGGAAGAAGGTGGCAAGTTCTACGATTCCCTATTTTCTTAAAAAGCACTGCTGATATTTTGGTGGGAGAAAAATGGAAGCCATTGGAGTTACCCCACTGTGAAATATTATCAATAGCTAGTTGAAGTTGCCGTTCGAGAAAAGGCAGCCTGGCACCGGCTATATATAACGCAAGGTCATCAACACAGAGAGAAAAATTGACCGTCGCTGGGATAGAAGTAACGATGTCATTAAATCCGAGAGCAAATAGTAATATACTTAGGACACTACCATGCGGAAGGCCTTCATCCAAAGTAAAGTGGCGTGACAGAATACAAGAGCACCGAACCTTTATGGATCTGTTTGGCAAAAGACATTTAGTGAAAAGAGGGAGTTGAACACGGAAACCGAGCGAATGGAGATTAAGGAGAATCCAAGTTCTCGACATTGCGTCGTAAGTTTTTTCAAGGTCAAAGAAGACACCAAGAACCATCCCACCAGTTGAGAAGGCTCCCCGGATGTCATGGTCTAGTTTTAACAAGGGGTCCGCGGTCGAACGATTTTTGCGAAAGACAAACTGGTGAGTTTGAAAAAGCTTGGCGACTCTCCAGAACAGGGAGAAAGCGACCTGAAACCATTTTCTCCATTAATTTACAGGTATGGCAGGTCAGCGAAATTTGTCTTTGGTTGTCCGCCAACTTCGGATCTTTTCCAGTTTGGGGATAGATTTATATATATATATATATATATATATATATATATATATATATATATATATATATATATATATATATATATATATATGTTAGATATATATATGTATGTGGGCTAACCTTACTATAATAATTATGTATACTACCCTTGTTATGATAGAAATCTCTCGCTCTTCCATAAGTCATGTTGTTGGGGGAGAAAAATCTGTAACAAACGTATAATTTAGATTTTAAATCTTGTAAAGGCCAATCGCAAAAGCGACGCCTAGGAAAGGTTCTTAGGGTTAAAGAATCTTGGGAATAAAAAGCAGTCTGTGTCTTGAGTTAGAGAAGAGAAGACACGTGTGAGGGTGCCGGCACGGCAGGCCGGCACCTTCAAATTATATCAAAATATTACCTACCATACTGATTTTAATTGTGAACTTTTACTGTGATTCGTGAGAGACAATATTAATTAATCGAAGCCCCATGTTATAGAAGAAGGGGCAATTAAGAAAGACTTGGCGCAGTAAAAAGCCAGCTAATTATAATTCGATTAACCTGTCTCCATTACCATAACGATCATTCCTGAAATTGTATTGTTTATCATCATAAAATCATTGACAATTGCTTGTGCAACCATTAAATTAATAACTAGTTTAAGAGAATAAACATAAGAAGTAATAATCATCTTTTATATCCCTAGAACCTAACTAAATTAGTTAATACAAGTGGTAGACCCCAGACGAGTGACCGAACATTATCAAATCCTAATTACCTTCTAATGGAACAGTCATCAAGATAATTAACGGTAATTAAAAGTGCATGAAAAGAGAGAAATTCCAATCAAGAAAGAAAAACAACAAAAATTAAAATCACAGTGAGACGACAGTTTAGCAGAGTCGAGAATCTTAACCCTAACGTGAAAAATCTCATATTTCGAATCCAAATGGAAAACGGGGGAGTGTACTCCAAATTTTCTTCAAGATCCCCCCACTCACTCCCAACCTTACTACAGCAAGCAGAAAAAAAGAGGGTATCCCGAAGGGAGATGCTTTTTCCCCCAACGAATAACGAGGCAACGAAGATATCTCCCCCAACCACGAAGGTTACTCAAGAACAAAAATTTCCACTCCTATTCTCAAGCTGAGAGTCGTTCGAAAAAAAAGGAAGAAAACAACAATTTTTTTAAAATTAATAAGAGTGTATGAAACCATTATTTCTGTGTTAATTAATTATATATGGTGGTTATTAATAATAATAATAATAATAATAATAATAATAATAATAATAATAATAATAATAATAATAATAATAATAATAATAATAATAATAATAATAATAATAATAATAATGATAATAATAATAATAATAATAATAATAATAATAATAATAATACACACACACACACACACACATAATAATAATAATAATAATAAATAAATCGACTAAATATTTGTGAAAGCAAAGCATGTGGCTTAGGAAAGGATTTTACAGTGATTTTTGTTTCGGATAAGATAATGAATATTTATTCCTCTTTGATCTTGATGATACAATTTAAATTTTAAATAAAAAATATTATCGGGTTTGAATGTATCCCGCCAAAAGAGCAAAGAAAAAAAAAAAAAAAATAATGGTAAATGGTAATAAAAAAAAATAATAATAATAAATTTTCTTGCCCGGGTATTTTATTTTAATAAGGGTTGTTAAATTAGGAGAGAGAGGAAATCATTTGTTTCTTGTTCAAACAAACAACGTAAATTCTGAATTGTCAAACTGCTTTTATTCAAAAATGAAGAGGGGAGGGAGAAGAATCTCCGTAAGAAATGCTTAAATAAACTATGACGTCACGATATTTAATTACAATAAAAAAAAAAAAAAAAAATAAAAATAATAATTTTAAAAATTTTATGATTAATGGCAATAAAAAAAAAAATAATAATAATAATAATAATAATAATAATAATAATAATAATAAAATATAAAAAAAAAACTTTTTCTTTAAATATTTGGGATATGCAAATTGAAGGAGTTTTAATACTAAATGATACAAAAAAAAAAAAAAAAAAGTTGGACCAGATTAAAATGAGAATTAATTATTACCAATACGAGTAAGTTACTTTAATTGGATGTGATTTTTGTACTTATATTAAAAAAAAAAAAAAAAAAAAAAAAAAAAAAAAAAAAAAAAAAATTTGAATAAAAATATTATATGAAATATAGTTTCAAAAAAAAAAAAAAAACGTGTAAGGCACCCCCTTACTATAATAATTATGTATACTACCATTGTAATGATAGAAATCTCTCGCTCTTCTATAAGTCATGTTGTTGGGGGGAAAAAAACTGTAACGAACGTATAATTTAGATTTTAAATCTTGTAAAGGCCAATCGCAAAAGCGACGCCTAGGAAAGGTTCTTAGGGTTAAAGAATCTTGGGAATAAAAAGCAGTCTGTGTCTTGAGTTAGAGAAGAGAAGACACGTGAGAGGGGCCGGCACGGCAAGCCGGCACCTTCAAATTATATTAAAACATTCCTTAATATACCGATTTTAATTGTGAACTTTTACGATTCGTGAGAGACAATATTAATTAATCGAAGCTCCATGTTATAGAAGAAGGGGCAATTAAGAAAGACGGCGCAATAAAAAGCCAGCTAATTATAATCC
>JABUQX010031821.1:42500-52500 GCA_015478945.1 Trachelipus rathkii
TATATATATATATATATATATATATATATATATATATATATATATATATATATATATATATATATATATATATATATATATATATATATATATATATATATATATATATATATATTATTTTTCCCCTAATGGATTTTTTTTCTTTCTTTTTTTCTAAGTAGCTTACAACTTCGCAGGAGATTGTTACATCTTACCCAAATGCGAAGTTGTTCTATTCAGGAGGTTTCAAAATAAACAACACCGAATGGTTGCGATCTTCTCATACTTAAAGAGGTGAGAAGAAAACTGAAGCTTTTTGTATTCAGTTGATTAGGGAATATATACCCTATATAGTATATATAGTATATATATACATATATATATATATATATATATATATATATATATATATATATATATATATATATATATATATATATATATATATATATATATATATTCTTGACCATCTTAACCAATTATTGAACACCATAGATCTATGTTTCATCAAAAGTCTACTAGTATTAATAACTAACCCCAATCTTATAGAACTTAATATTAATGCTTCCTTTAAAGCAGTGGTTTTCAAACTGGGGTGCGTCTCGAAATACCAGGGGTGCGCGACAAGCGTGAACAAAAACCTTAAATTTTATTTTTTAGTACACATTATCACACACATGAGAAATTTGAGAGAAGAATTTATTAAAAATTTTAATAACCTTCCAAGTTACGACTTTCATTGGGTCTTAAATCCATTCAATGAGAATAATAAACTCAAACATCTTCATATTACATTCCAAGAACAGCTGATTGAAATTAAGGAATATACAAATTATCTTCATATGATCGACCGCTTTGACAAATTGGTGATATGGATTGAAAAATGAATATCCAAAATTAGCACAAACTGCAATTAATTCCTTGCTTCCATTTGGGTCAACATATTTATGCGAGCAAACGTTTAGTGCTATGACAGATCTTAAGACAAAAAAGAGAAATAAAATAAACATTAAACCAAAGCTAAGAATTGCTGTTTCTCAGGCACTTCAACCAAGAATTTCTAAATTATTGTCAAGCACATCCTTCTCATTAAATTATTTAAAATAGGTGTTTATATATATATATATATATATATATATATATATATATATATATATATATATATATATATATATATATATATATATGTATATATATATATATTTTATATATATATATTATTTATTTATTTATTTATTTATTTATTTATTTATTTATTTATTTATGCATATCACCATTTTCTGCATGACTGCAAGGTGGTGTTGGTAGGTAATAAATACTAACAAATATCACCACCACTCACGAAAAAAACAATATGATAGTTTTCAGCCCCTTGCCCCAGAGGAAGAGAATTTAAATTTCATAAGATCGACCGCTTTGAGAAAACTGCAGCTTTCCACCCCTACTAATTTAATATTCAAAATTTATTTTTTTTTTATTTAATTTTTATTAATTTTTCAAAACTGCCAAAAGATACGATAAAAATTTTGTAACTCCTCCATCCCAGATTTCAAATGAGATTAATTTAAATAAATTAAATTTTGCCTTTTTAAAATTCCGAACCGTAAAAATATATTCTGAAAATATGGTCAGACCACTTCTATAGCAGACTTTTCAGGTTTTCTTCTTCTTTCCAATCTCTTCTGACCTTTTCTGATTTTCGCTTGCCCTGAAATTTAAATAAACACGTTTTAGAAATTCACTGAATTTCATATATATATATATATATAGTGGATATATATATATATATATATATATATATATATATATATATATATATATATATATATATATATATATATATATATTGTGAAGAGATAGGGTGCATGGAATCCATTTTTTATTCTTGGGGGTGCGCCACTAAAAAAAGATTGGGAACCACTGCTCTTTAAGCATAAAGCATCACCGCACCCTGCGCTAAGCACATTTACTGGTACTTTAATCGGGATAATCGAGGGCTTCGCGTAGCTTCTCCCTATCTATCCTTGGGATAACTGCTTTGACTCTGAGGACATTTCGGTGTTTGCAGAAAATGTGGTTGCCAGGTTGCCGTAATTGTTGATGGAATAAGCATTCCTTCTTTCTTCGATCAGAACTCTTTTCTTCTCAAATTCCATAGCTAGACCGTACTTGTTGCTGTGCCAGTTAGGATAGCGACATTGCAGAACAGGATTAGAAATACTCTCGTACACCTATCACTCTTGCTAATTTTTTAGCTAATAATTGTTGAAGTTATTATATAATTCGACGGGCTAAGAATCCTTTCACTAAAAGAAAGTAAGCTTACAACCTTGGTTTATCTTTACCTACCGACAAAAATTTCTGGACTTTCCAAAAACATATCTTATAACTTATGTAAATCAGCCTTTCCTCTTTAATTCGTTCTGAGAAAGCTAATTTTTTCATTTAATTCAACCCTCTTCCTCTCAGGAATCCCAATTTTTATCCGAAATTTCATATGATAGAGTTCATGGGATTCTGACAACTATGAACGTGGTGGAACATGATTAATCGAAAACTTTTCATAGGGTACGTCATGTGTCATTTACTCTCAAGCTTCCTTCCTTCGGGTTTACTCCTTCAATTTTAAATACTAAAAGTCTAGTTTTCTTTTCAAGTCGTTTATATATATTGTTGATGGAGTGAAATGTTCACTGTTTTACAACAGTTGTGTTCATCAATTAAGGCTTTCTCTTGTAACACATGCCCTTTTCCTACTTTTCCTTACAGATTTTCGTAGTAGTTCTTTTAATCCTCATCATTCCTATGCCAACGATTCGACAATCTATTCTTCATTCATTTAAAATCTGCTTCCTCTTTTACATCTATAATTGCCTCTCGCCAACAATTCTTCCATTCTATTCTTGCTGATCTGGATAGGATTTCCCGGTGGAGTTGCCTCAATTTCAATACTTGGAGCTCAACAACTATAGATCTCTCACCCAGAAGCACAACTATACAAGGGTTTCATTCAACCCTATTTGGACTATTTTTATCACATTTTTTTCCTTTTGGGGGAGACTCCAATTCAACCAGTCTTTTGGATAAAGTCAAGTCCAAGGCCAAAGGATATATAAGCTATTATTTACTTACGAGATCTCTTGACTTTATCTTTGCCGCTTGACCTTGACAAACGGCAGGTGCTAAGAAAAAATAAACTGTCACTGACATTTGCATTTCCTATAAGAATTTTCTGTCAACTTCAGTTTGCTCGTTGTGCCACTTATTCTTTTCAGTCAATTTTTTTCTGCAGAATCATCTTTCATTTTCTATATTTCCTACCAAAATTAATCTCCTTCATTCAAAATCTTGCCTCCGTGATTACCTATTTTCTACTTTATTTTATCACTCCCTTCCCTCCCCAATTTTTGGAGTTTACCTGTCCTGTGAATGGTGGTTTCAGCCTATGTAAAAATAAGACTAAAATTCGGACCCAATTTTAATTTATCTATTGAATATTCCGAACTAAGTATTTGTTTATTTCGTTAGTAAACTATTTCAAACGACATTCACCTGTCAAATATCCCTTTTTGGATTGAAAAGTTAAAAATTTATTATTATTATTATTATTATTATTATTATTATTATTATATTATTATTATTATTATTATTATTATTATTATTATTATTATTTTGGTCTCGCATATAATAATATTATTTACATAAATAATATTTATTGCAACAATTTACGATATTTTTACAATAATTAAATTTGCAAGGCCTGAAAATCTGGACTTGGTATATCACTAATAAACTAATATATATATATATATATATTATTATAATATATATTATATATATATATATATAGTAATTATATATATATATATATATATAATATATTATATAATATATTATATAATAATATATAGATAGCTAGACGTGTCTGAAATTGGATTACTAATAATGTCCGAATACAATATTAAAAAGTTATGGCATAACTTTTTTTTTTTATTTATGATTAGAAGAGTGAATGGAATCAATAAAGCAATAAAAGTCAAGATTTGCAAATCTTTTGTAAATTGTAAAACAAAATCAGCTTTTGTTTTTGCACATTTTCTTTGATACTAACAACCTTAATATCTTCTCTCTCTTCGTCTCTCTTCTCTCTCTCTCGACTTCTCTTTCTCTCTCTCCTCTCTCTCCTCTGATTATATATATATATATAGTATATGATATATATAATATATATATATATATATATTATATATATATATAAATATATATATATATATATATTTATAGATATATATATTAATATTATTATATATATATATATATATATATATATATATATATATATATTATATAATATATATATATATATATATATATAGAGAGAGAGAGAGAGAGAGAAGAGAGATGGAAGAAAAAGAGAGGAGAGAAATGAAAATTGCCTTTCTTTCTTACTAGAATCTCAAATTTTCCACGAATTAATATACAATATATATATAGTAAATATATATATATATATATATATATATAATATATATATATATATATATATATATATAATTATATATATATGTGTATATATTTTTATATTTAAATAAATATAATATATATATATATATATATATATATATATATATATATATATATATACTATATATATATATATATATATATATATATATATAGAGAGAGAGAGAGAGAGAGAGAGGAAGAAAAAGAAATAAAATGAAATGAAATCTGAATAGATTCTTACTAGAATCTCAAATTTCCACTGAATTATATCACAAATAACAGCAGTTGTAAATATAAATAAAAGAAAACCACGGAAGCAACAAATTTATATGAAACAATGCTTATAGGAATATATTTTTTTATATTTTGAGAGAGAGAGGGGAGAGAGAGAGAGAGAGAGAGAGAGAGAGAGAGAGAGAGAGAGAGATGAGAGAGTGCGAGAGACGAGAGTGAGGAGAGAATGAGTGAGTGAGTGAGTGAGTGCGTGAGTGAGTGAGTGAGTGTTTGAGAGAGAGAGAGAGAGAGAGAGAGAGAGAGAGAGAGAGAGAGAGAGAGAGAGAGAGAGAGAGAGAGAGAGAGAGAGAGAGAGAGAGAGAAGGGATGTGAGTGAGTGAGTGAGTGAGTGAGTGAGAGAGAGAGAGAGAGAGAGAGAGAGAGAGAGAGAGAGAGAGAGAGAGAGAGAGAGAGAGAGAGAGAATCTTCAAAAAATATTTTCTATATTTCATATTTAAAGGTAAAAGAAAGTGACCGTAGAACGTGATCAGAATGTAAAGAACAAGAAGGAAGAGCCGCGATCGATTTTAAAACCAAAATTGCTTCATTAATCGACAACTTTAAAAGGAAAAGTTTCCATTTTAGTGAAAAGATTTCGCTACAAAGGATAATGAGAAAAAGATATGCGCATTCACGTTTCCCCTTTTCACACACTCCCCATAATAAAAAAAATATATCCAGAATATAGACCTATAGATGTCGCTTGAAAGACAACATCTTAAACGACAATTTAGTAATTTTGCAGTAAAATGATTTAAATAAAATAAAAAAAAAAATTAAAAAAAATAATTTTCACTATTTTTGAAATTACTTTTGTTAAAGGGCAAACTGGAATTTCAATTTATAAGTTTTATTGTGCGTTTTTACTTTATTTTTTATATATTTTCGAAATAGCAATAGTTTAAAAGAATAATAATAATAAAAAAAATTATCTTTCATGTTGATTTAAAGGCCAAAAAATTGTCGTAGAAAGTTGAAACATTAATCATTCAATTCAGCAGAAAATATTTTATTTTCACCAAAAATGCCACAACTACCTACAAGATCACACTATACATCGTTTAAAATCTCTCCCTCTTCCGCTGTCCTCTACTACGGCGAACTCTTTAGAACAATCCTACCCCCCCCCCTACGAAACAACACATTTCTCTCAAAACATTTTCACAAATACCTTACACAGCAGTACCTCAACAATCGCCCACCAAATACCTCATATACTCCCGCCCTTCTGAAATATCAGCAACACAAAATACACTTCCACGATAGATGCAAAACTCACTTTCTAGATTGAGATTCGGGAATCACCCAGACCTCCAGAAATACAGACACAGGTTTCGACCCCAAGACGCCACCTCTCCATTCAGTCGCAGATGCCTAACAGAAGCTAAAACAGTCGATTACCACCTCCTTCTAAGGTGCCCCACACTCACTCCCTACAGAACACTATCAGATTTCCTCCTTGAAAGACCTGTGGCTCCGCCTCGTGGAGGTCGCTGGGTTTTGGAGATGACATGGACCCCACAAATAAGGGGGGCTCAGGGGTTAAATAAATAAATAAATAAATAAATCATGAATCTCAGAGATATATGATAGATAGATATTGAGAAATTATACAGATATTTAAAAAAATAATATTTATTATATATATGATATATATATATATATATAAATATTCCAAAATAATAATTATTATATATATTATATGTAATATATATATATATATATATTATATAGAAGAGCCACAAGAGGTAGGTATATATTATATATATAGTATATATCTATATATATATATATATTATATATATATAATATATATAAAATAGACATTATTAGATCTTTTATATAGGTATATATGATATATATAGATATATATATTGATCTAAAATTTATTATTATTATTATTATTATTATTATTATTATTTTATTATTATTATTATTATTATATTTATTATTAATTATTATTATTATTATATAATTATTATATTATTATTATTATTATCGAATTATTATTATTATTATTATTAATTAAATTTATTATTTATTATTATGATTATTTTTAGTGTTATAATTATTATTATTTATATTTTGTAATAGTTCCCACAATATAATAAAACATTGAAATAGCCGAAAAAAAAGATTAAAAAATTTACATAGTAAAGTAAAATTAACTTCACAAATGTGTCAAAAGTTCTAAAAAAAGACACAACAGAAAATACTTCATCTAAACTTCTCCAGAAGAAAAATCAAGTCCACTTCTCAGAAAGGGTGTCCATTAGTCCGAAAAAACTCTAAGTAGGGGGCTTACAGTCCAGCCTGGAGTTCAAAGGTAAGAAGCGCGTCGGGAACTTTCCTCTCAACGCTTCGGTAGAAATTCTTTTCCTTTCAAAAGCTAAGAAGAAAGCTATTCTTGTTGAGATCATTTCTTCAGGACTTAGGAGCTCTGTAGAAGTCTTGTATATTATTGCAATATTTCGCCTCCGAACTCGAGGCATCTTCAGGCAGAAATGAAATTAATTTGTGGGAACGGCTATGATGAATATTTTGTTAATAGTTCCACAATATAATAAAACGATGAAATAGCCAAAAAAATTTAAAATTTAACATATAAAGTAACTTCAAAAATATTGTGTCAAAAAGGTTCTAAAAAAAGACACAACAGAAAATATTCATCTAAACTTCTCCAGAAGAAAAATCAAGTCCACTTCTCAGAAAGGGTGTCCATTAAGTCCGAAAAACTCTAAAGTAGGGGGCTTACAGCCATCCTCGTGAGGTTCAAAGGTAAAGAGCGTCGGACTTTCCTCTCAGAGTCGCTTCGTAGAATTCTTTTTCCTTTCAAAGCTAAGAAGAAAGCTATTCTTGTTGAGATCATTTCTTCAGGACTTAGGAGCTCTGTAGAAGTCTTGTATATTTATTGCAGATAGTTTCGCCTCCCGAAACTCGAGGCATCTCGCAAAGGCAGAAAATAGAAATTATTTATGGGTGGGAAGGCTAGATGTGAAATATTTTGTTAATATTTCCTCATATACATAAAACGATTGAAAATCAAATAAATAATATAAAATTTAACATATAAAGTAACTTCACACAAATGTGTCAAAAGTTCTAAAAAAAGACACAACAGAAAATAACTTTCATCTAAACTTCTTTCCAGAAGAAAAATCAATGTCCACTTCTCAGAAAGGGTGTCCATAAGTCCGAAAAACTCTAAAGTTTTTATTATTATTATTATTATTATTATTAATGTGAGATTATTAACAAATACGCGGTTATAATTTATTCAACAATTGAGATTAAGAAATAGACAAAGAACTATATTTTCCTGAATAAAAAAAAACGGTATCACAAATCGAAAACAAAAACTGAATATATATTATATATATATATATTATTATATATATATTATATATATATATAATATATATATATATTTATATATTATATATATCTAATAATATATATATAATATATATATAATATATATATTATATATATATATATAGGCGTGAATGTAACTCTCGCGTCTAACCTAGCATGAATGCTTTTTTTATACCTCGATGTTGAAGATGAGCAGCAATCACGAATAAAAATAATTTAAAGGAAAACCATTATAAAGAAACTTGAAGCAGAACAATTATAATATATTAATATTAATATTATTATATAGTATATTTTATATATATATATATATAAAATATATATATATATAGTGTAATATTATATTAATAATATATATATAATACATATATTATTAGTTGATAGGATACGATGTCAAAATAATCTCCAGTATTCCGGGATATGCCGATTCTAAATTATAATTTCCAAATTCGATTTAAAAGAAGATAAGCGATATTCCTTTCCGATTCTCTTCGGTCGTGTCGATATGTTATTATTTCGTTCAATCGTTCAGTAGGTGTGGCTAAAATATTTTTTTTATTTTTCTTATTCCCTAAACAAAATTTTCACTTTTCCGAAATTCAAAAAATGCCGATTCTTTCCTGTTTCTCGATAACGAGATTCAATTCGATCGTCGTTCCCTAATATATATAGTAATTATATAAATATAATATATATATATATAATATAATTTATATATTTATATAATATATTATATATGATTTATATAGTATATAGATTAATAGGTGTTGCGTGTTTAATATATATATATATTAATATATTAAATATAAGTATTGATGTGTTATAATTTTATTATCAGCTTCCCTCGGCTTATTTTTATGCTAGAGAGGAATTCGTAACTGCCGCGGAAGTTGGGGGGTTGAGTGCGGTGGGGTTACGAACATAATAATGCCCGATATAAAGACAAAAAAATACATCAAAAATCAAGTAGTAGAACAGTATTAATTTAGAATGAACGATAAAAAGAATATGGGAGTAGGCGGCGGGAGGAATGGGACAACAGAATATAAAAATTGACGATTGAAAAATTCGAATACATGTAGAAAAAGAGAAATGGGCCCCCCTTCCTTATACTTAAACGACGTCCCCCATTTATATAAATAACCCTCAAGTTTGAGAAATTTCGTCATAGCAAAAAAATTCGAAGCGTTATAAAGGTTTCCTATGAGAACGTGGGCCGGACCCCACTGGTGGTATCCTCCTCGTCAATAGTGGGATTCATCCCTCTTGGCAAAATCAAACCATTAAATACGGTTACCATCTCCATATGATATATATATATATATATATAATATATAATTTATAATATATAATATATTTATATATATATTTATAAATATATATATATATATATATATATATAATATAATATATATATAATATATATAGAATGTTGTGGAGAAGAGAAGAGAGAGAGAGAGATGAGAGGAGAGAGAGAGAGAAGAGAGAGAAGAGAGAGAGAGAAGATGAGAGAGAGAGAGCAGAGAGAGAGAGAGAGAGAGAGATTGTGGTTGTGTGTATATAGAAATTAGAAGGTGACCTTGTAAAAAAAATAACCAAAAAAAAACTCTTCCCGGTGGAAGGTAGAAGTTGCTTGGATGTCTACTCTATTCCGTCTCTACGTATAAAAAAGAATAATAATGCTGCTGCTAATTTGATTTTATTTACTTAAAAGCTTCGCAATTTACGTAAAGCCCCGAATAAGGACAATTTTTTTATATGATTAATTTCCTATTCCTTATGAGGAAATTTGCGTGTGTGTGTGTGTGTGTGTGTGTGTGTGTGTGTGTGTGTGTGTGTGTTTAAGTAATATATATATATAATATAT
>JABUQX010031821.1:70000-78016 GCA_015478945.1 Trachelipus rathkii
TTTAGAATTCTACCATATATACCATCAGGACCTGCAGCTTTACTTGGATCAATATGTTCTAGTAGCGATTTAATTTCTTTTACATCAAATTCAAATTCTGTTAGTCTATTTATTACATGTAAACGAGAACCACTAGTTTCCAAACCACCAGCGATTAAAACAAAAAAAGTTGTGTGTACAAATGTACATTTATCTGATATATGTGTGCTTGCGTCTGATTTAAATTCTATAAAAATATGTCAAGAGTATGATAAAATTAACACAGATATTAAATAATAATAAAAAAAATAATCTAAAAAAAAGACTACTTGAATATCACTTATATGGCTTCACTGAAGTGAAAAATTTTATATTTATAATAATGTTAAATCTCACTTCCCTTAAATTTGGGATTTTTAAGTTCAAGTAGCGTTTTATAAAATAGTGGCTCTATAAAGCTTACAAGATCCCTATTACTATATATATAGTATATATATATATATATATATATAATATATATTATATATATATATTATATATATCATATATATATTATATATATATATACTATATATATATATATATATTATATATAATATATATAAGCTTATATTATATATATATATAATATTATATATATATATATTATATATATTATTAATGGTAATTGTTTAGATAAAGGGCCTATCCTCCGATTTCAAAATTTTTGCACAATACTCTGCAAATGTATTAAAATTAAAGATAAACTTAAATTTAAGTGTAAAAAATGCCTTTAACCAGATTTAGCAACTTTTTACCCTTTATATATTAAATGTTAAAATTGGTAATTATTTAGATAAAGGGCTTCACCTCCGATTTTCAAAATTTTTGCACAGTATACTGCAAATGTATTAAAATTAAATATAAAATCAAAATTAAGTCCTAACCTATTAAAACTAACCTAGCCTTACTAAACCTAATCTGACCAAATAAACTGAAAATAAATTTAACCTAACTAAAAAAAATTAACAAAAAAAAAACAACAATCACAGTAAATAAATAAAAACAGTTAAAAAAAACAACAACAATCACCTTATTAAACAAATCTTTAAACACTTAAAACCAAAATAAAAAAATGCGATAAAACTAAACCAATAAATTATTAAGGTCAATCAATAAATATTAGGGGAATTGCTTAAGGTTTTAGTGTATTTTCAGATGATTTGAAAAACTGTCTGTCATTTAGACCTGTGCCTATAAATTTATATGAAATTTTGTTGAATTTGGATTCTTGGTTGCTGTGTGTTAAGAAAGAAAATGTTTTAACTTTATACCTATTAAAAAGGTTATAAATATTTTTTGTCATTTGTGTGTATGTGTATCTTGAAATGAAAGAAGTAAATACATATAAATGCATAGGTTAATATTATAAAAATGCCATTATAAGAAAATGTTCATACTTTATATTTATATATATAATATCAACATTTTCAACTTATGTGTATTATAAACTTTTACTACAATATACATTATTAATGAAAAAAATTATCTTTGAACTATAATGATATGGTCCATTTCATATTGATTCAGAAGATGAAAGCTAGTGGAAGAAGGTGCATGATTTCTGCGATTTTACCTAGGTTAGGTGCAGGTCAGGAATGGGTGAGTAGAGCTTTAGGTGTAAATGAAAGGGTTAGGAAATTATGTTTTTCAGAAAATATTAGGTTTTTGGATTTGTGGAGAGAATTTCTGGATAAAGATCTTTTTGCAGCAGATGGAGTTCACTTGAGTCATAAAGGTGTTGGGCTTTTCAGTACCAGTTTGGAGAATTGTTTATCAAAAAACTAGGTAAAGTTGGGGGTGATGGGCTAAATCTCGATCCAAATAATTGTAATGGTAACTGTAATAGTGGTGAGATAAATAAAACTAGTGTTGTTACAGGTTCAAAAAATGATGATAGCAATAAAAATGGCAGCATTTCGAATATCAAATGCTTTTACACAAATGCTCATAGCCTTAGAAATAAAAAAGATGAGCTGATTAGTTATACTATAAATGAGAATCTAGACATTATTTGCATAACTGAAGCATGGGTTAATGAAGAATTGTATGGAGACTCCTTTCAGGAATATGAAATAGATGGATATTCACTTTATTTATACCAGCGTAGAGGAAAGAAAGGTGGCATTTTATGCTAAAAGCAGTATTCAATCTGTATTAATGACTGACTTTAAAACTAATCATGATATTGAATCTGTGTGGGTAGATATCCTTATGTACAATAAATCATATAGAATAGGGGCATTTTATAGACCTCCTGGCCAGAGTCAAGAATTAGACGCGGAAATGGTGAAAGAAATCGAGACAGCATTCTACAATAAAGAAAAAGGTATAGTCATAATGGGTGATTTTAATTTTCCTGGCATTCAATGGAATTCCTTGTCTTATATGGACCATAGTAGTTCTGTATTTAAAATTGTATACTAGATAACTTTTTGAGCCAGATGGTCCATGAACCCACAAGACACGATGCACTATTAGACTTAATATTAACTAACAATGAAAGTATAGTGGATGAGGTTAGAGTTGAGGAGAATTTAGGACTTAGTGACCATAATATAATTAGATTTAATATGAATGTGATATCTGAGCCCAAATTGCAAGTTAATAAGGAAAAGATCTTAGATTTCTGAAATGGCGATTTTACCAAATTTCGAGACATGCTTAGTATAATTGACTGGGATAAAGAGTTTAAAGACATAAATTGTTTTATCATGTGGGAACATTTTAAGCAAATTTTGATGAATATTCAGTCAGTATGTTTTAAAGATAAACTCATTAGGGTGACAAAGAGAAAACCTGTTTGGTGGAATAGAGAGAGAAGAGAGAAAATTAATGAAAAGCGTAGATGTTTTAAAATATTCAAGGGTAGTAATAGGGAAGATGATTTAGAAAATTATAGGAAAAACAGAAATGAACTTACCAGTCAATAAGAAAAACAAAGAGAGTGGCAGAATGGCAGAACTTAATTTAGCAAGGAATAGTGTAAGAACCCAAGTTTTTTAGCTTTTATAAATTTAAAAGTAAGATTAGGACCAATTGGTCCAATAAAATTGATGAAAAATTTAGTAAGTTCAGATAAGGAGTTGGTCCAACATTTCATGCTTATTTTTGCCTCAGTGTTTTACTGAGGAAGATTAGATAATAAGTTTTGGAGACTAATAGTTTTTCTTGTTATGCATGCTACAAGTAGACTTACAGAATTTGAATTTTATTAAAGATATTAAACGTTTACTAGACCATATTGATCCAAGAAAAGCTGCAGACCCTGATGATATATGGTAGAATTCTGAAGAAGGGTAGTAGCAGTATTGAAAAGGCACTGTATTTGATTTTAAAATGATCTATAACAATTGGTGAGGTACGAGAGGACTGGAAAACAGCATATGTAGTTCCTATTAATAAGAAAGGTAGTAAGGAAGATTTGGAAATTAATAGGCAGTTAGTAACATCCCTGGTTGTAAAGGTTCTGGAAAAGTTGCTGAAGTCATATAGAGAAATATTTAGGAAGATAACAAGGTATTGTATGACTCGCAGCACGGTTTCAGAAAGGGTGGGTCATGTCAGGCAAACCTTTTAGAATTTATGGAATACATTACTGACTGTATTGACAGAGGAGAGCAGTTGATATTATATATTAGACTTTAGCAAAGCTTTTGATAAGGTTCCAACATAAGGCTGATGAAGAAGTTTTTGCAATGTGGTATAGGTGGAGTGGACATGGTTGGATTAAGAGTGTTGTGGAATAGAAAGCAGTGTGTACAACTTAATGGTAATAAATCATCATGAAAAATGTGAAAGACTGGTGTCCCCAGGGATCAGTGCTGGGGCAAATATTGTTCCCTCATATATATAAAATGATTTAGACCAGGGACTAAAATGCAAGGTTTCTATTGCAGATGATACCAAAGTGGCCACCACAGTTAGGAAACATAGTGAAGGCTGTATAAAGATTCAAAATGATCTTGATAAACTTCTTGGGTGGGCCGATAAGTGGAAAATGAATTTTAATAGTAAAAAGGTAAGGTTCTTCACCTAGGTTACTCAAATAAGCTTTAACTATGATATGAATGGGATTGCTTTGAGGTCTGTGGACCAGAAAAAGAGTTTAGGTGTGATTATGAGCGGTAATTTGAAAGTCAGCTAATCGTGTTTGGAAGCAAGGAATAAAGCTAATAAGATGCTGGGCATAATAAATCCGCAATGTTTGTTTACCAAGAGCAAGGCAGTTATAAGTAAACATTTATAAATAGCTATGTTAGGCCAAGTATCTAAGTATGTGCACAGTTTTGGCCTTTTAAAGAAAGACTTAGTATGCTAGAGAGAGTGCAGCGTAGAGCAACTAGGATGATTTCTGGGTTTGAGGGTACAGAGCTATGAGGAGCGGCTTGAGTGAGTTAGGATGTTTCCCGTGAAAGGCGATTTCTTCAGAGGGGACATGATACAAGTCCTACAAAATATTTACATCTATTGATAAAACAAGGGCATAATTCTTCATAGTAAGGACGGCGGAAGACAGGGGGCTAATAAGAATAAGAAGAAAGCATGCCCATCTTGAAATATAAGAAGAATTCTTTAGAATAGGGTGTTAAATTTTTGATGGTATTGCCCACAGAGGTTGTTGAGTTGTAATTCGCATTGCAACTTTAAAAAGGGTTGGATTGGTATATGGATGGGTTGGGTATACAATATAGTATATCTAAGACGAGGCCATTGGCGGCTTTAAATTAGCAAGTAGTTTATTAATATTAGTATTGCACTGTGTGACCATACTTAATGTTAAGGATGTGGATGGTTTGGGTATCATATGATCATTTTTTTTTCTTCTTTTTGGACTAAGCCAAATTGGTGGATTTTAGTTACAATATTTGAAAGCCCTAGGTGTGCTTTGTGGAATTTGCAATGAGCATGATTGTTAAGTGAGTTGGACTGGGATCTGTCTCGATAGCCCTTTGTGGCTTCTTACTGTCTCTATATTTCTAATTGTTCTAATGTTCTAATATGTTGACATTTTAGATATAGCCTAATATAAAGATCCATTTTCCAAAAAAAAAAATCAAATCAAATTTTTAAAATTAAACATTAATATTGCATATATGGCTAAATTAATTTTGAATGGAACTTTCATATTATTTTATCAAAGAAATAAGTTGACTTTCTGGTTACTCCCCTGATAATTTATATTGTTCTGGTGTTAAACAAAGCTTTAGCAATCATTTATTTCATTTTTTATATATGAGTTTTTAATTAGGCATTATTTTAATTTACAAATTTATAATTAAATATATATATATAGTATATATATATAATATATAGATATATATAGTATATATAATATATATATATATATTAGTATATATATATAAATATATATCAATATATATATATGGCTTTAAATAAAATTGCACAAAGAAGTCAAATGGATATACATGTTAGGTTTGAAGACTTAACTACTGGTCTAATAACCACTCGTTATCTTACTTCTCAGTTCCTTACCGACACTCGAGCTGAGAATCTTTAGGAAAATCTCAAGCAGGGGCTTGGGTCAGCTGTTGACCTCATTAAAGTGACAAGTATTTCAATGGATGGACCTAATGTCAACTTGAAAATGTTGTCTTTGTTGAAAGCAGAATTAAATACCTGTCCCGAAGCTCCAAGATTGATTGAATTTGGAAGTTGCTCTTTGCATATTGTCCATGGAGCTCTCAAAACTGGTCATAAAGCTACAAATTGTGATTTATTAGAATATTTAAGGGCTTCTTATTATTTATTTAACGATTTTCCAACTAGAAAGGGAACATTCATGAAAATAACAGGCTCTGAAGAGTTTCCTGCTAAATTTTGTTTGACAAGATGGGTTGAAAATGTAAATGCCACAACAACAGCCATTCCATTGCTTCCAAGACTTCGAAAGTACGTGGAAGAAGTTGGAGAATTGAAAAATTCAAAAGTGTTTGGAAAGGTGAAATCATATTTAAAGGATCCATTATTACATGCAAAGTTGGGGTTTTTCCAAGCAGTAGCTCGTCAGTTGGAAGGATTTCTATTGAAGTTTCAGCGTGAAGACCCATTGACACCCTTCTTGTATGATGATCTCTGTCACTTAGTTAAAACTTTAATGAAAAGAATTCTAAAACCGGACATTTATTGTTCAGACGTCAAAGTTTTAATGAAAATTAACATTAGAGATAAAAAAAAATTCATAAATGCAGAAAATATGGACCTGTATCAAACAGCAAAAGAGGGAATTAGGAATGCACCTCGTAGGCTGCAAACTCCAGAAATTTTAAAATTTAGAGAAGATTGTATGTTATTCTTGCAAATACTTATCCAGAAGTTAGTAGAAAGAAGTCCTCTTACATATTCCATCACAAAGACATTAAGTTGTTTGTCACCGAAGATAATGCTTTCTAATAACTCTGAAAGAATTAATATGTGTGTTAAAAAATTCATTGACATCAAGCGAATTGATGGTTTGACGGCTGATATAATCAAAGAGGATTATGAACTTTTGATATCTAATTCCTATGTCCTTGAACTTCTGAAAAGTTTTGATGAGAAGGAAGATAGACTCGATCAACTTTTCATTGAAATTTTAAAAAATGTAAACATTCAAAAAGAAACAAAAAACTTTGTAACACTGATTCTTTCTTTATTTCATGGGAATGCTTCTGTAGAGAGAGGTTTCTCGACGAACAAACATTGTCTACAAGAAAATTTGCGTGAAAAGTCACTTGTTGCTAAAAGAGTTATTGCTGAAGAAATGAAAAATATTGGAGGGGTTGATTATTGTATTACAAATGAGATGATGTCATACTGCCGCAATGCTTCTTCAGAGTATAAGGCATACTTAAAAAGAAAACTATGTGCCAAAGAAGCAGAAACTCTGGAAGGTGCAAAAAAAAAAAGGAAATTAGCAGCTGAGATTAAAGAGACTGAAGAAATTAAGAGAAATATTGTCAAAGAGACCGAAAAACAACTTCATATTTTAGAAGAGAAAATAGCTTTTCTTAAACAGTCATAAACTTTTTTTAAGATTAATGTACTTATTTAGTGGGCTTAGTTTAAAATTAAATAATTTTTGTAATTTGTTTTAGAGAAAAGGAAAAATATTTTTATTTGATTTTAGAGAAAAGAAAATGTGCAAATGTTTTTATATTTTTGTGTACCTTTGTTTTTGTAATTTTTATTTTGAATAAAGTAAAAGAAAAGGGAAAAAATGAAAGCAACAGGGACCTGGTAAACATATTTGGCAGATATTTAGAAAATTAATTGATTGTGTTCATAACTTTAGCTATATAAATAATTTTGGAAGTCTGTTTAAAAAAAAAAAAAAATATATATATATATATTGGGTAAAAACTAATATATATATATTATATATATATATATATATATTAATACTATATATTATATATATATATATTAATATATCTAAATATTATATATAGTACAATTAAACGTATATAATATATATATATAATTATATATATATATATATATATATATATATATATATATATATTAATATATATATAATATATATATTGTATATATATATAAATAATTTTACAGAAAATAAAGAAATAAATGGCTGTAAAACTGCCCCTTCAAATAGAAAAAGCATAGAAATTCATTTCAAAATTGTGTGAGATAAATATTTCAATTACTTTAAGAATTAGATATATGCTTTTGTAATATGCAATTGATTGCAGTTTAAGAACCTTTTAATTGAATGTTGTACAGTATGTGTTTGTTTGATTATGTTGTATTTTGTAATGAAGATTACTGCTTAAATGTCTATTAATGTGACATTGAGTTATTTGTATTTACACTATTTTTATCATTTTCAAAACCAATGAACCCAATTTGAAATTAATTATTAATAATTTAATAAGTATTGTAATTTATTTCATAGAAGAGAAATTTGATTTGGACACATTGATAAATATTACACCAGATGTTGCAGCTGAATTAATTCCTAAGCCACTTGGTCTT
>JABUQX010031822.1:0-7500 GCA_015478945.1 Trachelipus rathkii
AGATAAGAACACGTGTTTTTTATGATTGATTTTTATTTATTTTATTCATGTATTATTATATTATTTATTATTATTTTATTTATTATTATTTATTATTATTATTATTATTATTTTTATTGTTTTTTTATTATTATTCCTGACGCTTGCTAGCAGCCCGTCGTTGTAGATACAGTCCCCCACAGAGCGCATTGAAAAAATTGAGTCACGCAGTGATCCTCAATTTTGAGGCGCTTGTGTCAGCATCCGACTCCGACTTCTGTTCAGCACCCCTGTTCCGCACCGCCCGCACCGCCACCGCACCGCCACCGTACCGTTACCGCACCGCACCGCACCGCACGCAACGCACGCCACCGCACCAGCACCGCACTGCTCGGCCACCAACTTCGGTTTCCGATTCCACAGCAAAGGCGACTCCTACGGGTTCTGCCCCGTTCCATCTCCGATTTGGACTCCCTGTTATATTATACTATAATATATATATATATATATATATTATATATATATATATATTATATATATAATATAGGATATTTATATAGTATATTATATATATATAATATATATATATATTATATATATATATAATTATATATATATATATATATATATTATATAATATATATATATTTATATATATTTATATAATTTATATATATATATATATTATTATATATATATATACTATATATATTAGTATATAATATATTATATATATATATTTAATATATATATATATATCTTATAGTATATATATATATTATATATAGGTGAAATTAATTTTTAGGCTCGGGCTTGGCTTCAGCCTATCGGCTCCGAATATATCTACAATGGTTTAGAGTTATCGAATCGTGCTAAAATGGGGGGTTAGATGATGAGGGTACCTCATTGTATACGAAGTACGTCCCCCCCTGAGGTCCCCGAAGGAGACCCCACCCCATTAAAATTGAAGTGTTCGTAATATAGGCTGAAATTTGGTGAGAGGATTCAGAGTGAATTTCTAGAAGAGTTAGTATTGGATTCTGAGCAGTTGGCTCCGTCTCTCAAAACTGCTGAGCCGGTGCGGAGCCGTGTTAATAAACAGTTGTATAACAACCAATGTTGGTGTTGTTATATGGGTTATCGAATCCGTAGATCTCGAATATGGTGGTTATAAAACCGTATAGGGTGTCTAGGACCCCATTTGTGGGACAGGTCCCCAAACCTGAAATATTGGACGTAGAGTGACAAACTCGGTATACATCTTCTTAAGGATGGGATTCTTAGATGCACCCGGGTAAATAACGTATAGGCAACAGATGCGGTAACTGGCCCAACCTGAAATATCGACATAGGACGGACGAACTGATATACAGCATCCTTACGAATGTATCTTAGGTGTAACCGAGTTAAAATGACCGAGGAGACCCCATTGTGGACTGGCCCCCAAACCTGAAATATTGGCGTAGACTGATGAAACTCGGTATATATACACCTTCTTAACGATGTATCTTAGAGCCCCCGGGTTAAAACAACCGTGTGGGCCCCAGATGAGGTAACTGGCCCCCAAACCTGAAATATCGACATAGAACAACGAAACTTGTTATACAGCCTTCTCAGGATGATCTTAGATGTAACCGATGTAAAATAACGGAAGGACCCCATTTGGGGGACCGGCCCCCAAATCTGAAATATTAACATAGGAGTGATGAAACTCGGTATACCACCTTCTGAGGGTGTATCTTTAGATGTACAGGGGAGTAAAATGACTGCGAGTGCCCAGATGGGGTACTGGCCCCCAAATCTGAAATATAACATAGAACAACGAAACTTAGTATACAGCCTTCTCAGGTGTATCTTAGGTGTAACCGATGTAAAATGCCGACGGGAACCCCATTTGGGGGACCGGCCCCCAAACCTGAAATATTAAAATAGAGTGATGGAAACTCGGTATACACCTTCTGAGGGTGTATCTTAGATGTACAAGGGAGTAAAAATGACTGCGGGTGCCCCAGATGGGGACTTACCCCCCAAACCAAGATATTGACGTAGAAAGTTGAAACTCGGTATACATCTATTCATATAAGCTATCATTGCTGAAGCCCGTGTTAAATTGTAGTGAGCACCCCATGGGGGGATGCTGGCCCCCTCAAACAATAAATATTGACGTAGAGAGCTGAAACTCGGTATACAATCTTTATTATAGGGTACTCACATCATATATGGTTAAATAGCCGTACACACCCAAAGGGGGTCACCAGCTCAAACCTGAAATATTGACATAGAACGACGAAACTTGGTTTACATCTTATTTACTTTACAGTTGTTAAGTATGGACCTTTGTTATTGTTAGATGTTTATTTGATCATAAGGTATGTTAGGTTTTGTTGTTGTACATTATATTCTTAGTTCAGGGTATGATATGTTAGCTTTATTGATGTGAAATCTTTGGTGCGTTAACGTATTTTCGTTGATCAGTATGATACTTAGGTATGGTGATGATAAATTTTTGTTAGATGTTACTTTGTTAATGTAAATAATAGCCGGAAATGTTGGAAAAGTGTGAGTGAGGTTAATCCTGTATGCATCGTTCCAGTTAACTTTCCTGTTGTATAAGAATGGAACTTTGTTATTATTGACTGCTTATTCGTGTATAAGGTATGTTAGGTTTGTGAAAATTTTGTTACGTTAGCATATATTCATCGGTCAGTATAATAATCAGACAAGGTTTGTGATAAAATTTTGTTTAAAATTATTACCATGTTTATGTATAAATATCCAGGATTGGGAGTAGGGCAGGGGAGGGGTGGTTTTGGATTTACTGATTTTACAGGTGATAGGGGTATATGTAAAAACCATATATTATCTTAAGTTATAAATATGAAAAGCGTATAATTTTAGTAAAAACAAACTTTTTAAAGCATAAAAAACAAAATAAATAAAGTTTTGTGTTGTTATGTAAAATATGACAGGAATCAATAGGTCATAGATGGGAGGGAAATAAAGGTGGAAAGGCTCGAGAGGCTCAAGAGGCCCAAAGGGCTCAAGAGGCTCAAGAGGCTCAAGAGGCTCAAGAGGCTCAAGAGGCTCAGGAGGCTCTTGAGGCTGTTTGATTTATCATTAAAAAAAACGTAATTTTACAAGTTATAAACTTAAAAAGAATAAAATATGTTAATTTTGGTTTATTTATTTTTTTTTTAATTTTTTTTTTTTTAATTTTAATTTCTTAAAAGGATAAATTTTTTTTTTTTTAATTTTTTTTTTTTTTTTTTTTTTTTTTTTTTTTTTTTTTTATTTTTTTTTTTGGTTTTTATTTTTTTTTTAATTTTTTATTTATTTATTTTTTTTCTGTATCGAGGATACATCATAAGAAAAATGTATACCAAGTTCGTCGTTTCTATGTCCAATATTTCAGGTTTGGAGGGCTGGTGACCCCCCTTTGGGGTGTGAACGGCTATTTAACCTATATATGATGTGAGGACCTTATATGGTATGTGTTGTATACCGAGTTTCAGCTCTCTACGTCAATATTTATTGTTGAGGGGGCCAGCATCCCCCATGGGGTGCTCACTACAATTTAACACTGGTTTCAGCACAATGATCCCTTATATGATAGGTGTATATCGAGTTTCATCGCTCTACGTTAATATTTCAGATTTGGGGGGCTGAGTACCCCATCTGGGGCACCGCAGTCATTTTTACTCCCCGGTAATCAAGATACCACCTTCAGAAGGTTGTATAGCCGAAGTTTCAACTACTACGTCAATATTTCAGGTTTGGGGGCCGGTCCCCAAATGGGTCCCGTCGGTCATTTACATCGTTACACCTAAGGATACATCCTGAGAAGCGTATTACCAAGTTTCGTTGTTCATGTGAATATTTCAGATTAGGGCCAGTTACCCCCATTCTGGGGCACTCGCAGTCATTTTACTCCCCTGTACATCTAAGACATCCTCAGAAGGTTGTATAGCGAGTTTCATCACTCTACGTTAATATTTCAGGTTTTGGGGCCAGTCCCCAAATGGGGTAACGTCGGTCCATTTACATCGGTTACCCTAAGATAATCCTGAGAACGCTGTATTACCAGTTCGGTTGTTCTTGTTCATATTTCAGGTTTGGGGCCAGTTACCCCATCTGGGACCCACACGGTTATTTAACCCCTGGTGCATCTAAGTTGCATCCTTAGAAGGATGTATACCGAGTTTCGTCAATCAACCCGTTCAATATTGCAGATTTGGGGGCCTGTCCACAAATGGGTCTAGGACACCTATACCGGTGCAGGGACCCAAAACTCCTCAGAATTCCAATTACTTACTCATTTCTAGAAATTCAACTCTGAATCTCGCACCAAATTTCAGCCTATTACAAAACACATCGATTTTTTAATGGGTGGTGTCCCCCTTCGGGGACCCACGATGGGGACGTAACTTCGAATACAATTGAGGTTACCTCATCATCTAACCCCCCTACCAATTTTAGCAAAATATGAAACTATAACATTGTAGATATACAGAATATAGGCTTAGCCTGAGCCGAGCCTAAAAATTATTTCACCGATATATATATATATATATTATATAATATTATAATATATATATAATATATATAATATATATATAAATTTATATATAGTAATTATATATATATATATAATATATATATATATATATATATATATATATACTATAATTTATATATAATATACAGGGAGTCAGAATCGGAGATGAACGGGGCAGAACCGAAGTCGCCTTTGCTGGTGGAATCGAAACCGAAGTTGGGGGCGAGCAGTGCGTGCGTGCGGTGCGGTGGTGTACGGTGCGGTTGCCGTTGCGGTGTTGGTAGCGGAACAGGTGGCTGAACCGGAGTTGGAGTCGGATGTTGAGCACAAGGCGCCTCAAAATTGAGATCACTACGTGATCTCAGTAAATGTAAGTTTAATAATAATAATAATAATAATATAATAATAATAATAATAATAATAATAATAATAATAATAATAATAATAAATAATAATAATAAGGTGTGTGTGTGGGTGTATGCGCACGCGCGCGCGCTCATGCGCTCTGTGGTGACTGTATCTACACCGACGGCTGCTGCAGCGTCAGGAATAATAAAAAAATAAATAATAATAATAATAAAAATAATAATAATAATAATAATAATAAAAAATAATAATAATAATAATAATAATAATAATAATACATAAATAAAAATAAATAAAAAATCGAATTTAACCTTATCACTAAAAACACGTGTTCTTATCTAGAAACACGTGTCCTTATCAGCTAACGCTGATAAGGACACTCAACGCTCGCATTCCTGAAAGTGCCGACGAACTCCCGGCATCACTACTGACTATAACCAAATTGTTGGCATATACAACTTTATCACAATTTTATCATTGTAATCGAGAAATACTTAAAACATATGAGGGAATGAACATTCCTTTGTTCTAATTCAAGTATCGACACCAATCTATCTCTTCTACTATACTGTGTTATAAGCCTAAAAGAATAATTTCATAAATGCTTTTCAATGAGTTCGTTAATTTTGGTGTAAATGCAATACTCCTCTTAAAGTCTATTCTGTAAAAATTCATTAGATACTAGACAGCTGTCAAAAGTCGGTGAAAGCAATGCAAAATATTTAATTTCCGCTCGCAATGATTTTTTTTTTCATGACTTCAAACTAAAGATCAAGTCAATAGCTGGTCAACCCGAACTAAAACATTGTGGTTTACTAGAAAATCAGGCACGATATTTGGATAAAGTCAAGGGAGTGTTCTCTCTTTCATATTTTTTTTTTTTACAGAATTCTTAATTACCGTGAAGAGAAATTATTTTTATAAAGTGTTTCTTGGGTTTGCCATCCATTTCACCTCGAAATTCTTAAACATAACGCGTGACATTTATTATGTTTTTTGTAGTTTTTACAAATGGTGTTAAATATTTTCCATAGAAAGGACTTATCAATGATATATTCCAGTCTTTGTTCATTTTACTTTTTCCCCCTAAATTTATTATTAATTTTCTTGACGTTCAAGATCTTTTCTTGAGGGTAGGGTCCAATAACTGCTCCAGCAGCACATCATTTCAGCCTCCACCTAAAAATAGACATAAAATTATTAATTTTCAGGCAATTTTGATCGAAAAAGAAACAAATCGCAGCTTTTCTGATCTCTATAAAGTTGTTTTCGAGTGTTTTTCTGTGTTTGTAGTCAGTTTTTCAGAATGTTCATATTTTGAAAACCTACGGTTTTGACATTTTTCACTTCAACTCCTACAATATTTTTTCGAAATGACCAAACCTAAAATATACATAGATGGGTCTATTACCTAGAGAATGTATGAAATAGTTATTAGATTTGAAATCTGTGCTCAACAATGTTGAAATTCAAAACCTACTTTTATTTTTTAAAATGAAAAACTGCGATAATTTTTTTTCTACTCATAAAATTTTAAAAGCTAACATATGTAAGTCGGGGTGATGCACATTCTTTTTATTTAGATAATTTTTTTGTATATGTAGTAGTTTTGGATTTATTCTTGGAACATATTTTAAACCAATAAATTTTTGGAAATTTAAAAAAATATTTTTAGAGTAAACAAAATAATTATTTAAGTAAAAAATTTGTATCTCGCCCGATTATACAGGCCCTGAAAATTTGATGCTGATCGAATGAGTAGAAAAAAAATAAATATCAACAATTTAATTTTTTCAAAAAAAAAAAAAAAAAAAAAAAAAAATGAAAGTTTTGTGAAAGTGAAATATTGATAAATTTTTTTAAATAATAAAAAAAAGTGTATCTCTCCCGACTACATATGCTTTGAAAATTTCATCCCGACGTATGAGCAAAAAAAATAAATATGGCAATTTATCATTTTAAAAACAAAAATAAAAGTGAGTTTTGAATTTCAACATTGCTGAGCACAAATTTCAAAAAATCAAAAAAAAAACTATTTCATGCATTCTCTAGGTAATAGACCAATCTATAAATATTTCAAGTTTGAAGTCATTTCGAAAAAAAAAATTATAGAAGTTGAAATGAAAAATGTCAAAAACGTAGGTTTTCAAGAAATAAAAAAATTACTACAGACACAGAAAAACACCCGAAAACTACATTTTAGAGGACAGAAAAGCTGCGGTTTGATTATCTTTCTATCAAAATTGACCGAAAATTAATAATTTTCTGTCCATTTTTTGGTGAGAGCTAAAATGGGGTGCTGCTTAAGCAGATTTTGAACCCTGACCTTGATTGTAGTCAAGTAGATACTTATGAAGATAGTTATGTAGATACTTAAAGATTCAATAATTTCATAAATAGTAATAAAAACTTCATTTGAATTTATCAATTGCAGTTCAACAGAGCTAGTTTTTGTTCTTCTTCTCTTATATTATTCGATACACTCAAGAAATCCTAGTACCATCTCGTCCACCTCTTACATATATATATAACAAATACAACAAATCTTTTCTTTTTAAATTACAGTCAATTATTTGCCATTATCTTCTTGTCGCTTCACT
>JABUQX010031822.1:15000-17500 GCA_015478945.1 Trachelipus rathkii
TAGAAGCAGCTAGCAAAATTTATGAAAACCTACACCTACATGAAAATTTTAAGATTTTTATCGAGTCAAAAATTATAAATTAAAACCAGATTATTAAACAAAATTAAATTGATATTTTAAGAAAGTTAAGAGGAGGAGCAACAAAATTTTTTAATTCAGTTCTTTTTAAATTTTATTAATTTAAATATACAAATGAAGCTGTATCCGAAATAATTAATCAGTTCTTTTTGACAAATAAATAGAAAAACAATTTGGATTTAAAAATTAAGAAGCTGCTATAAGTGATTTCTGGCCTAGATGTGAAGATTTCGACGACAGTTTGTCAATATGAAGATTATCTTCACATGGCTCTCGAGGCTGGGAACCCTCTTTTGCCATTCTACTCTTCCCATGAAATGGGTTGGGATAGGCCTAGCTAGCCACCAACCGTCATCAATTGCTCAAGAACCTCGTGTCTTGCCTCGGAACCCTTTGGAACCTTTTGATCAAAGACTACGCGATTTTGGACTACGAATTGGAAATACTAAAAACCTGAGGATTGCTACTTTAAATGTGGCTACACTAAGGGAAAAGGAGGAGGAGATGGTGCTCCTGATGATTGACCGTAAGATTGATGTTCTAGGAGTTTGTGAAACCAGACTGTCGGGTGCAGGGGTGAAGGTGCTGCATGGTGATTACCAGCTTCTCTACAGTGGAGGACAGGAGATGAAACATGGTGTTGGGGTGATTCTGACACCAGAACTAGCACAGAGAGTAAGTAGTATAGAGCAGGTAAATGAAAGGATCCTGGCGTTCTCGATCAAAACAGATCGACGGATTCTGAGTTTTATTCAGGTGTATGCCCCCAACAAGGAAGACCGTTGGAAGAAAGAGAGACTTTCTATCGAGAGCTACAAAATGTGAAGGAGAGAGCGTCACATCAAGAAAACATCGTAATATTGGGTGACTTAAACGGACATGTTGGACAGGACCGACGAGGGGTGGAGGGAGTGATAGGGGCTTTTGGTATTGGAGGAAGGAACCCTGCAGGGGAGGGGGTTATAGATTTTTGTGTACAGAATGATATGAGCGTGATGAACACTTTTTACAACCATAGAGATAGCCACAAATGGACTTGGTACAGATGGAATGGAGAGGGTAGAGGATACGAGGAGAAATCAATGATTGACTTAATGATAACAAATAACAAAAGACTGTTTAAAGACGTGAAGAGTATACCATCGATCTCGGGAGACTCGGATCACCGTTTGGTTGTAGGAAAGATGAGAATAGATGGTGTTAAACCATATAAATGTAAGGCTAGGAAGAGATTCATGGTGGAAAAGTTGCGAGAGCTAGGAAGAGATTCATGGTGGAAAAGTTGCGAGAGCCGGAATGCAGAGAAAAATTTAAGAGGGAAATGGAGGGCAAAAGAAGGAATGTGGTGATGGATGCGGAGGTGGACGAGAGTTGGAGAGCATTGAGGGACGCCCTGTGGGAGGTATCTGAGGATGTTGTGAAAGTGAAAACAACTCATGGAAGAAAAAAGAAACAAACTCCATGGTGGACTGAACAAGTTCAGACGGCGGTAAAGAGAAAAATGAAATGTTTTAAAAGGTGGATAAAGACTAGAGGAGTGGAGGAGAGGGAGGAATATGTGGAAGCGAGAAGAGAAGCTGAACAGATAAAAAGAAGAGAAAAGGAGAGCACATGGGAAAGGATTGGAGGAGAACTGGAGGAAGACCTTCAGGGGACGAGAAAGCTAATCTACAGCATTGCAAAAAGCTATAGAAAGGGCTCTGCCCCGCCAACCTATGCAATAAAAAGGGCTCTGCCCCGCCAACCTATGCAATAAAAAATGAAGATGGATTATTATTAACAAGCCCGTCCGATATTAGCGAAAGGTGGAAGGAATATTTCGAACAGCTCTTGAATATCCCGAATAACATAATAGAAGAAGATGAACAATGGGAAGAACGACATGTGGCGTTGGAAGAGCGGGGGGAGTGGCAGATTGTACCTGAGGAGGTGGAACAAGCGATGAGAAAGATGAAAAACGGTAAGGCAGCAGGCGAGGATATGCTGCCTGTGGAAATATTGAGAGGAGCTGGTGAAGGGGGTGTTTTGTGGATGACGGAAGTAATGAACAAGTGCTGGAACGAAGGGAAAACACCAGAAGATTGGAGTAATGAACAAGTGCTGGAACGAAGGGAAAACACCGGAAGATTGGAATAAATCGGTATTGTGTCCTATATATAAGAAAGGTGATAAAACCGACTGTAAAAATTACAGGGGAATTGCTCTGATGCCACATATTGCAAAGGTGTACGAGAGAATATTGGAAAGAAGATTGAGGGACACAGTCGAAAATAAACTAGATGAATGGCAACATGGTTTTCGACCGGGAAGATCGACAATTGATTTGGTTTTTGCACTAAAGATGATGTGTGAAAAGACTTATGAATTCAACCGGAAAGCATATTTGGCCTTTATCGATTTAGAAAAGGAGTTCAATCGTGTT
>JABUQX010031823.1:0-5000 GCA_015478945.1 Trachelipus rathkii
CCGCAGCGATTTGGAGACAATTTTTTCTTTTGTCACCCCGACTCACGGGCAGAGCCCTATTCAGGCTGGAGGGGGTGTTGCACGCCAAAATTTCATTCGCTTAGCGCAAATTCCGCAGATGAGCACAGACGCAGGCTTTAAAGTGGGAGATTAAAATCAGCAGGAAACAGAAGATGGAAGAAAATTCACAGAACAGAGGTGGCAGGAAAGAAGAAGCACCGAAGCGAACTAGCCTGGAGTTACCATTATCTACACAAAACTCGTGTGCAGACACAGCACACTTGTGCTATGAGGGCGTCGTAAGGTGGTGGTAGTGAGGTGGTAAGGTTCTCGAAACTGCCACTGCGATACTATAGAAGAAGAGATAAGTACCCAACATCAACACTGCAAAATAGAGGTCAAAGTGAACTGGAAGTTACAGAAACAGTTTATAAGCTTTTGGTTTTTGACTCAACCCTGTCCAAAACGGGTGAAACCAGAGCCCCACCAGATATGAGAACAGTAATCCATACAAGGGCGGATGAGACCTTGTTAACTGAGTAACTGAGAAGAGGAAAAAAAGTCTCTGTCTATCTACAACAGAACTCCCAATTTCTTTGAGGCCGCCCTACAACCATTGTAATGTGAGGTTCCAGATATTTTTTGTTTATGTTAAAGGCCAAGGATGTTTATATTGTAACAGGAGAGACGAAGAACCGTCAAAGAATAGGAAAGTTAGAAGGTGTTTAGAGAGAGAGATTTGTAGAAGTTGATTTTTTAAGAATTGGATTTCTAACAAGGTGAAACGACCGCGAATCGGAAATTCTATCAGTCAGCGGAATAGAATAGTGGCAAATTCTACTATATATATATATATATATCATATATATATATATATATATATATTATATATATATATATATATATATAATATATTATTATATATATATATATTATATTAGGGAGTACCGATAGTATCGGTATCGGTTAATATCGGTAGAATCGGCCATTTTTGATGGTATTCGTATGGTTAAAATGGCCGATACTTAGCGATATTCTTACTTTTTGGGTGAAAAACTATGAGAAACTTTTAAGATCAATAATAAAATCTAGTTCGATATAGATAGCTAGTACAGTTATGTTTTTTTTTTTCCTCGGATTTCCTTTTTAACTTAGATTTTTAGTGTTTCTCCAACTTGGTCTTAGCGAAAATTTACCTATTTGGACAAGCCATTATTATAATTATACAGATTTATACTTTTTTAGTTGATCAATAGTATTTTTTTTTGTATGCAATTTCGTGAGTGCGTGATGTTTTTAAACTTTGGATTATTCATATTTTTAGATATTTGGCTGTACAATAGGGTTTTATCGTTTTAAAATTTAGGTTTTAGCGTACGAATAAATTTTCCTCATTTCTCCTTTGGTTTTTGTCAATTTGTTTCTGTCTTTTATTTATTTATTTATTTTTTTTTTTTGTGATTGCGAGTGCGTGTATGATAGCAGATTTGTCCAGGCGTGCTTTCCTTTTGACTATCAACATAATGGCTTGCACTCAACTCTGCATCCATGGAATACGACCTCTCTAACTCTAAACCTAATTTTAATGCTCTTGTCTGAGGCCCAGATGGCTAAGAATTCATCCTTCAATCTCGTTTAATATGGATATCCAACCTATAACTTATTTTAATATTCCGTTTGAAGGGTTGGAGTAAGTGCTATGTAAATATAAAGCATTCCTATAAACACGTCCTCGAGAATCTCGAATCTCCTACTCGATGTTCTGTGGCTTAAATCTTTCTTCCTTCTACTCACAATATTCTTATGCTTCTGCTACTGTTCTTCCTAACAGAACATATTTTCATTGCTTTTTTTTTTTTTTTTTTTTTATCAGTTATTCACCACCGCTCACGGGCAAGCCCTATTCAAAGGAGGGGGTGTTAAAATCAACAAAACCTCAACTAACGCAAATCACGCGATGAGCACAGACGCGGGCTTTAAAGTGAGGAAGATTAAAATTGAGTAGGAAACAGAGAAGATGGAAGAGAATTCCACAGAACAGAGGTGGCAGGAAAGAGGAAGCACCGCCGCGAACTAGTCTGGAGTTGCAATATCAACACAAAACTCATGTCCGACACAGCACTCCCTTTTGTGGCTAGACGAAGGCCGTCTAAAGGTGGTGGCAGCGAGTGAAAGTCTTCCTCGAGCCACTTGCCGCTACGGTACCTATGAGAAAAAGATAAAGCACCAACATCGCGCGGCAAAGAATAGAGGGTCAAGTGAACTCAAAAGCACAGAACAGTTTAATAGTCTTTTTGCCTTTGACTCGACCTATCCAAAAGCGGGGTAAACTGAGCCCCCCAATTTTGAGAGGCAGTACTCATACAAGGGCGATGAGGCCTTGTATAACTGGAGTAACTGTGGAGAGGAAAACAAAGTCCTCGCAGTCTTAAACTGCCGATTACCTTACTACCTACCCTCACAACTGTTATATCTTCTATCCAACATACTGAGTCCTCCATTTAGGGATTTCAATGTACACAAAACTGAATTGTGGTTTCTCTCGTACTGATTTAGGTGGGGAGGAAAGCCGAAATTCATTCAGCTATTCTCAACGATGCTGAAGCAACTGATTAAAATAACTCCTCACACACATCCTGATCGTCCACCGATTCTTTGACACACCGACATTGTTTCACCAGCTAGTCTCTCTCTATAAATACACCACCTTCGTCCTATCGGTAAATTTAACCACAACCTTATATCACTTAATTGTAATACTTTCTCTCCAACACAGCTCCATCCTGCCCTATGGTTTTTTCTGGCACTTTGATCAGGCCGATTAGTGGGATTGGCGTTGCTCTCTACCTAACTATAATGATAGTGCACTGGCTTGACTATCAAGACGCTTCAGAATTGCATAAGTGGGAACTGTAATTGTTAATGGGATAAGCAGGTTCATTCCATCTTCTATTAAATCTTTTTCTCCTTAAAATCTAGTTCGATCGTGCTTGTTTCCTGGCCAATCATGCTAGAAGACAGTGCCTAGCGGGTGTGGAAAAATTCTCGTTTCCATATCACTCTTGCCAATTTTCCATTCAGCTAGAAATTCGTTGCAGGGATCTCTTCGCGAGCAAAGCGGACTTTCATTAAAACGAAAATGCACTGACCTCCTTGGTTTCTACTGACAAATCTCTCTGGCCTTTTGCAAAAAACTCTCTAACAACTTCTGTAAATCATCCTTTCTTCCTCTTATTGCGCTCTGATTGATTCTGTTGTTAATACTCCCAACTGAAAAGGCCATCTCTCTTCGGCTCCTACTTTTCTATATATTCAAACCTGGCTGATTCTGGTTATTCCTCTCCCCAGTTCTCCTCTTAAGGTGGTCCTATGCTTTACCTGTCATTCATTTGATCGGGTGCATGAGCCCTGAAATCTATGAACGTTAGGAAGGCGGGGTGCCCGGATGGCATTCCTTCCGAGTTTTGAGGAAGTGTCCTTCCATGCGACCACCTCTTCAACTATATTTTCTATGCTTCAATTACTAGCCACTTTCCTCAGTGTTGGAAGCGCGCATATTGTCCACCTATTCCGATAAAATGATGCTGCTCTGATCCCTTCTAACTATCGCCCTTAATAAGCTTTCACTTTCACTTGTATTTTTTCTAAGATCTTTGAAACCATTCTCAACTCTCACTTTTTAGATCATCTGATTCTCTTTCCCCTCTTTCTGATTACCAGTACGGCTTTCTGTGCTCGAGATCTACTGGTGACATACTTTCCTATTTAACAGATTTATGGTTTTCTCGCCCTTAGGCACTACGGGAAGGCTTGTGTGGTGGCGCTTGACTTATCCAAAGCATTTGAGACCGGGTTATGGCACGCGTCACTGCTTTCCAAGCTCCCTCCTTTTGGGTTTTCCTTCTTCTCTCTCTTTTGGTCACCCCCATGTCTAGCTTTCTTTCAAAATCGCTCATGTCGGTGCTGTTAATGGGGCCGAGCTTCTTCGTTTCTGTCAAATGTGGGTGTTCCTTTCAGCGGTTCTGTTTATCTCCTATCTTTATCCTGCTTTTCATTTCATAATATCTTCCTCACCTGCACATCTCTCTTATCCACATCATATGATAATACTTGACCCTTCATTTCTTCAACTCATATCAATTCTGCTCCCTCTTTTACTTCTAGATTGCCTCTCTCCTTAATCTTTCCGATTCTATTCTCGCTGATCTGGATAGACTTTCCGATTGGGATCGTCTCAAGCTTGTGAAATTTAATTCTTCTTTAAAAACCCAACTCTACAAATCTCTCTCTCTAAGACACTAACTTTTCTATCTCTTTCGACGTTGGTTCTCTCGCTCTCCTGTTGACAATTATAACATCCTTGGCCTTACATAACAAAAAAATGTTGAAAACACTCAATCACAGTGTGTTCTAGGGCTGGCTCAAAGAATACTGGGAGTTCTGTTTAAGTGCGAGCCTTTTTTTTTTCTCTCTCAGTTAATCACCAACCTATACACACGCAAAAAGGCATCCCTCCATTAAAGGCACTTGAATAATCGACGTTAGCTGCTCCTCATCTGATGGGGGGCCGGGGGCTCTGGTTTCACTACCCGGCTTTTGGATAGGGTGAGTCAAAGGCCAAAAGACTTATCAACTGTTCGTACTTTCTAGTTCACTTGACCTTTATATTTGGGACGATGTTGGTGCTTTATCCCTTTTTATAGGTACTGTAGACGGAAAAGTGCTCGAGGGAACTTCCACTCGCGTACCACACCTTTTCCGACGCCCTCGTAGCACAAGGGGTGCTATTTCGGCACATGAGTTTTGTGTTGAATGTAGTAACTCCCAGACTGGTTTGGTCCTGCCACCTCTGTTCTGAGGAATCTCTTCCCAATCATCTGTTGTTTTTCCTACTCATTTCTAAAATTTCCTCACTTTAAAGCCTTGCGTCGGTGCTCATGCTGCGTAATTTTGCGTTAGAATGGATTTTTTGAACGGCGTTTCAAACCCATTCCTCTGAA
>JABUQX010031823.1:10000-12500 GCA_015478945.1 Trachelipus rathkii
GTTACTCAAAAAAGTAGTTCCATTATCGTTACTAACTCGTTGCTCGAAAGTAGCTGCATATGGTTAATTTTTTCCATTTCTTTGAAGGAAAGTAACGAAGTGCGTTACTCCGTTACTCGTACTTTTTAGCTTTTCAATTGACATTAATTAGCGGTATCCTTAACAATTTACTGGTTTTGTGTATATTAAATTTCAACATTATCATTATTATTAAACATACCCTCATGTAGACCTACGCTCAGGATAGTCCTTCTGCATCCACCAACTATTTAATTGCACTAGCCACCTTCCTGCCATTCACAACTTTCCTACTACACTCTGCACCATCCGTTCCCTTTTCATCCAACACATATATACTAAATATTTAAACCCAGACACTTGTTCCAGCTGCTCACCATCTTACATAACTTCACACCGAGGCCTGTCCTCACTTACAACCATAACCTTACTCTTATCTACGCTTACCTTCAAGCATCTTCTTTTACACACGATGCCAAATCTCTCTACCAAACTCTCAGATTCGCCACACAAAATCAAATCATCCGCATATAATAGGAAGGGCATCCTCCACTCTCTTCTTCAGGAGGTTGTTGAGTGTGACTCTATTGCAACATTTAAGAAAGGGTTGGATAGGTATATGGATGGGTTGGGTATCACATAGTATATTTAGACGAAGCCAAATTGGCTGGTTTTTAGTTATAGTAGTTAGTAATGTTATAGCTACTGCATGTGTGACCATAACTTAGTTATTAAGGCATGTGGATGGTTTGGGTAACATGTATCATTTTTTTTTGACTAAGCTAAATTGGTGGATTTTGGTTACAGAAATTTGACAAGCCCTAGGGTGCTTTGTGGATTTGCAGGAGAGCATGTTTGGTTAGTGGGTTGACTGGGACAGTCTCGATAGGCCCATGTGGCTTCTTACTGTCCCTATATTTCTTATGTTCTTCTTATGTTCTTATGTTCTTATACTCCATCATTCTAACCGAGATTGTGGAGTCGGAGTCTGGGAGTCGGTAATTTTGAAGAGAGTGGAGTCGGAAGCGGTGTCGGGACTGTCGGAGTCGGAGTCTGTAATTTTGAAGAGGGTGGAGTCGGAGTCGGAATATCCAAATTTGAAATGAATGACTCTGACTTCTAACACCATCCCCTGCAATCTCACCTCTAATTCTTTCATAACCTCATCCATAAACAAATTGAATAACCAAGAAGACATAGCACACCCATGCCTCACTCCGCTATTAATATTAAAACAATCACTTTCAACTCCCATTTTTATACACGCTTTACTATCGTCATATATACTTTGATTCCATACGGAAGCTTACCACCAACACCATATATCAATAACACCTGCCATAGAGCTTTCGTATTAATCATTTCATACGCCTGTTTGCAAATACAAAAAACCTAAATACAAATTTATTCTTCTACTCCCTCATCTTTCTCAATCATTTTTTTCAATGTAAAGATTTGATCCAAACATCCTCTACCACCTCTAAAGCACCTTGTTCTTCACAATCAGTCTTCAGTCCTTCTTTCGACCAAAATATAGTATAAATTCTTCCCTACTACACTTAAATAAACTAATTTCCAACTATATATTTCTAAGTTAACAGTTATCTCATTTCCCTTAAATAAGGTTATATTACTGCTCTCTCCAATCCTTCGGAACTATGCTCTCCATAAACATTTTGTACACAACTTCCAAATCTAATCAATCAGCATCTCGCCTCCGTTTATTGATCATTTCACTGGTAATTTCATCTATACCTGCAGATTTCATTCTTCAAACTTTCTCGCTCTACACCTTACCTCCCCTTACGATAATGACTATGCCCAAAATACTATTCCTTGCACCATCAAACCACACACATTCACTATCACCTCTTCATTACTACGAATGTTATACAGATTTTCGAAAGTGGGTTCCCCCATACTCTAGTGGTCACATTCATCTCATCAGTTACGAAAGCACAACCCTATTCATTATTCTGTGCAAATTCCTCTTATTCCTTTATATTATATATATATATATATATTATATATATATATATATATATTATAATTATTTATATATATATATATAATATTATATAATATATATATATATATATATATATTATATATATATATATACGGTATATATATATTATATATATATATTATTATATATATATAATATATATTTATATATATAATATATATATATATTATATATATATATATATATAGTATATATATATATATATATATATATATATATATATATATTATATATATATATTATAAAAGGATTTTTGTAGCTGATCGGGGTGGCATTGGGCTATCGCATTCAAAGAAGATGAACAAATGTAATGGAGAAAAAAATAAGGAAACTTTATTCGAGCGTTTAATGAAAAGAAAAAAGTAACGAGTCTTACTCTGTTACTGAAAAACTAGTTCCCGTTAGTAACGAGTAACGAATCCTGCCACTCTGTATACATATAGACTATTATAT
>JABUQX010031824.1:2500-7500 GCA_015478945.1 Trachelipus rathkii
GGAGAAAGTTAGTGGGAGTAGGAGAAAATTAAGAAGTCGACAAGCCGAAGACTGCACTTTATCAGGGTGAGCAATATATGTTTAAAAAAACAGATATGTGATCCTAATTACATAGGGTGGTGAAAAGAAGTTGCGAAGACGCCTCAGAACACCAAACATCCTAGTAGCTTGTTGGATAGGTAATAATTTAATCCTTTTAAAAAGTTCACCAAAAAATATCATGAATTTTAAAAATATTTGCATCTTTCTATAATACTGAGAGGAGTGAGATCTATTAATTTTTTATAGTAGACCACGGAAAGAAGGAGGGGGGAGGTAAGGAATATAAGAAAGTCAATAAGAGCTCATGTTATCTCGATATAAGAAAAAACAATAGATGAAGGTTTGGAATGGTTTGCCTCAGGTAATTGTTGCTTACGATTCACTTGTAACATAAAACAAGGTTCATTGCACTTCATGATAGATATATGGATTGTCTGAGTGTAATAAAGTGTATCATGACTAGGCCAAACTTACGGGTTTAAAGCTAGATAATATAATTATTCAGTTTGCGTAAAAAAAAAATATCCTCCAATTAATTGACTAGCAATATATAAAATAATTAGCATATATCTATAGTATGTGCTTTTGTGGAGTTTGGTTTATATGCATTTATATCTTTGTGAAGATCTTATTGACAAACATTGGGTACGGTTATTTGCTCTAGCATGTTTAGTCCATATATAGAGATGTTTGGTTCATACTTTATTCATTTTGAATGTAACATTTGCATATGGGTTATCTAGTTGTCTACTTTAGTTTGACTGGGCAGTCTTGTCATTATCTCTATTTTCCTTATGTCTTTACGTCAATCGATATCCTTTATTTTCCACAAAATTTGCAGTTAATTGGTTTGTTACAAATATTTATACTAAACTATACTAAACTATACTATACTAAATAAAACTATAGTAAACTATCATACTATAAATATTAAGGATAATTTTGGCCAGTTTATGCTCGACAACATCAACACTTGCTTAAATACAATTATGAAAATACTGAGATTGCACCAAAAACAAAAAGTGAAAGAAGCTCTTCGGATTGGTATTTGAAATATGCTCAGCTGCTACGAAAATTTTATACTTGCCAACAACTACTGAACAAATGCAACTGCATAAGCACTAGAAGAAATATGCTCAGGTAAATTTCTTTTTTGTCACTTGTCAACACTATCTGGAGCAAATGCAAACGGCATTAATAAAGTCAGGATGAAATCTCTTCATTATAATATATTATATATTATATATATATATATATATATATATATAAATAAAATATATATATTATATATATATATATATATATATATATATATATATATATATATATATATATATATATATATACATATAATATTTATAATTATATATATATATATATATATATATATATATATATATATATATATATATATATATATATATATATATATATATATATATATATATATATATATATATTCATATATATATAATATATAAATATATATATATATATAATATATATTACTATATATATATATATATATATATATATATATATATATTATATATATAAAATAAAAAAAAAAAATTTTATATATGTTGATTAAATCTTTCATTTTATATATAATATATATATATATTTAATTTAATATACAAGGCCGTAGCCAGGGTGGTTGAGCTGTCTGAACTCTTCGAAATTATTTAAGCTATAAAAAATTTTGATGGTTTGAATCCCTTAATTTCAGTTGATATGAATAAAAATAAATAATCAGAGCAAAGTAGGAGAAGCATAAATTAATAGAAATGAGAAAATAATTTTGATTCATGAAGAGTTGTTTGGTTTAATGACGTTTGAAAGCACTTAAGGTTAGGCTCAAGCGGAGTCAGTAATACTAGCATTAAAATAAATAGTGATTTTCCGTTTGGATAACGCCATGGAGGTGAAACAGAAATGAAGAATAGTTTTAGAGGTTTGTAAGCTTTCGAAAATATCCAACGGTATTGTTTGTTCATTGCTGTTCACATTCATGTGGAGTCCAACACACTAGAAACTTTATTGGTACATTGAAAAGGACTATGAACTATTTTAGTTTACGAAGAGGGAAAATATACAAGAAAAAAACTAACAAGTATGCGAGAAATGAGGTGGGTGAAAAGTTATTATCTAGAGAAGTTTTTAATGCAAGAGCTGAAACATTAAAGAAGTTTGAGATGGATCATGATATTGAACCTTCTTCAAAAGCATCAAATTTTTTTTTTTAAATCTGTAATTGCGAGCGAATAGGTTATAAGTTTAATTATGATTTCAACTTTATTCTCCTTCACTTTTCCATTAGTACTATATTACAGTCTCCATCATTAGTGACAGCAACTGTTCTTACTCGTATGGAAAACGTGATGCTTCTTTTCAAGCATTGTGAAAGTTGCAATAGAACTTTTGCTTTCTGGCAGTGAAGAGTTGAGAATGCCTCGTCTCAGAATCAATGTAAAACGAAAAGAAATAAAGCAGTTGTAATTGCATTTGCAGTATTGATCTTTCAAACAAGTTAGAGAATGAGTTAGTTAGGCATACTTACCAATCTTAGCAAAATGATTTAATTAATATCTACAGTATTAAAAAGTTTACGAATTTTGCAAATAAACTTGATCTATACAGTCACAATTAAATTGTTAAGAATTTAGCATCTATCTCACCCACAACGTGCACTTCAGAATGATACTTCTATACAATGAAAAGGTTCAAAGCATAACTTTCTTAATTCTAAGGGAATGAAAGACTAACAGATCTGGGTTTAATGAAAGTTCATTAAAGCTGCGAAAAAAAACGGAGGAAGTAGTTATAAACAATTTTCTATTCGGAGAACAAATATAATTACTTTTTATAAATATAAAATACCATTTATTTATTTATTTTTTATTTATTTATTTTTTTCTATTTAAAATGCAAATATTTTTTTCCCCATTTTGAAATTGCTGTCAAAGTTTCAGAGATAAATTATTTTTTATTTCAGTTCCCCAAAAAAATTTTGCCAAAAAATTAAGGTTATATGGAAAATCTGGCAATAAACACCGATTTTCACATTTTCTTTTGGGAAATTTTATGCGAAAGATATAACATGCATATTTTTATATCTTTGAATAAAGCGAAATAAATTAAAACAATATACGCATATTATGTGCCTTTGAATGTAGTATTAAACAAGCAGAAGAAATTGCATTTTGCTTTTAGATTGTAGTCATATACTCTATACATCATGGACCCCGTCTACCAACAAGAGGTTATTACTATTTTGAACACACACTATAGTCTGAAGAAGATTTTCTATAGATATCTGGATTCTCTTACAAATTAGTAATATATACCTTGATATTATATATATATATATATATATATATATATACATATATATTTATATATTAATATAATATATTTATATATATATATATTAATATAATATATATATATATATATAATATATATATATATATATTATACTTATATTATATTTATTATATACTATATTTATATACAATATTAGTCCGAAATGGACCATTGAATCCAAACAATATTTAACATGGGTAAAAATTTTTCTTTTCCAGTTATTTTAAAAAATTAAAAGATAGGACACGAAAAATGTTCCCCATCCTAGACATTTTGTAGCTCGGTTCTCTCTAATCTGCTCTATTTTTGAACTCTAACTAATACATGTATATGTATATATATTTAATATATTATATATATATATATATATAATGATATTATATATTATATTATTATATATATATTATATATAGTATATATATAATTATATATTATATATATTATATATAATAATATAATATATATATAATATTATTATATATATATATATATATATATATATATAATATATATATATAAACAGTTCGTAAACTACTTTATCATAGGTTATATTTTTTGAATTTTGTATTCCCTTGGTGCAATTATAATCTTCATCTATACACATTGAGCAGCGGAGGTGAAAGTCCTGCAGATTTATTTAAGGTTGGTTTTAAATAATTAACTTTATTTCTAGCAAAATTGAAGATGCATAAAAATTAATAAAAAGGGTTCTAAATTTATATAAGAATGAACAATATTTTTTTATCACTATGAGTAGACATTAACTAGATATGTGCGCTGGGGGCACTGAAGCCTTACGTTCAGATTGCTTATGAACTTTTGTCAAGAGGGACAGACTAAAGCCCTTCTTGACAAAGGTTAATGCACTCATGAACGAAAGCTTGAGTGCCCCCAGTGACATATTAAGTTAATTCTAGCTATAGTGTTAAAAAATTGATCATTCTTATATAAATTTAGCACCCTTTTTATTAATTTTTACACATCTTCAATTTTACTAGAATAAAGTTCTTAATTATTAAAAATCTCCTTATTGAATATGCAGACTTCACCTCCGCTGCAAAGTGTTTAAATTAAGATTATTGTCAGGTTATAAATGACAATGTTGTCTACTTACACTACCCAACTATAGGATCAATCCATGGCCAGGCCAAGACAAATGTCATCCAGTAACACTTGGCAGATTTTCGTCCTCAAAAAATAGCAGTAATCTCGATCCTACGTTTGAGAAGTAAATGAAATGTACACATTAATAAATCTTATTCAACTAATTAGACTTCACCAAAACCAAAATACTGTTGGTGAATGAAGAAAAGTACTAGATCGGACGTCGGCGGCTTTCTTTTTGTACCTGTAAGCGGACTGAAGACAGTAATGTTTATTACCAATATATTTTACCTGCAGAGCTCTCTCAAATCAAATAAAATACCTCATTGAATAACTATCAATATTTATGCAAATTAGGTAAATAAATGAATAAATAATAATCGGTATCAATTGACAGACGTGGATAAACTAAATATTTTAATAAAATAAAATAAATAAATAACTACACTTTTCAAATAATCAAACTCAAAAAAGATATATATATATAT
>JABUQX010031824.1:17500-18744 GCA_015478945.1 Trachelipus rathkii
ACCCAGCCTTCAATTATAATAAAATACATTTTAAAAAAAATTAAAGTTGGCAAAAATATTCCGTAGAATTTATCTCATTTTTACCGATAAATTCATCCAACTTTTTGTTTCAAAAACCTGTGTCGCAGGCCTATACCCTCTCGTGAATGAAGTCATAGGTCTTTTTAAGAGTGCAGATGTTAGCTCCTCCCACACACAGTACTTCGAACGAAAATATATATATATATATATATTTTTTTTTGATCAATTTAAAATTTAAAAATGCTTTCATATCGATTCGATCATTATATTAAACCTAGCCGCCCTATAACATTATAGAATAATTTAATGCGAATCGACTGCCTTAATGACATAAAATAGAATTAATCATAAATTTACTAGCTATTATGATATACCATTACACCTTAATCCATTCTTACATATTTAGTATCAGAGGGACCCGAAACTTCCTAATCTAATTATCATACCTAATAAATAAAATACAATAATTTTTAAAAGGGAGATCTCCCGTATGTAAAAATAACCATAGACTCAAGGTCTTCACAAAATATATATTTTAAAATATAAATTTTAATACCCTTAAATTTATTACAAGTTTCTTTCTTTAGAAAAAGGAATATTTCTTCGTTAATGGGACCATCATAAGCGGCCCATTTTACAAATACGATTTCCATAAGCCGTAAAGTTTTTACCAAATAAATTTTATTATCCTAAAAAAAACACAGTTACAAATTTCCTTTCTTAAAAAGGAATATTTCATTTCTCATTTAACGGTCACATGGTAACATGCCCGCTCTACAAGTAAATAGATTCCCATCTCCCGTCCCTCCATTGTGGGGGAATATTCCGGAGAATAAGTTCCTTTCTGACTAACTTTTAAGGAAAATCCGAGAGTTTTCCTTTACATGCGTATCTATAAATTATCCTATGTCAAAAAACAAATCCATTCACTTTTATCATCCATAACATTATTAAGCTGCCGTGTCTAATATATTTTAATTACCTTTAATAAAACAAAATAATTATAAAATTAAATTTGCACTTCAAAAAAAATACCTTTGTTCATCTGCGCGGTAGAGGACTTCCTATGCCTCTTTCGATGCTCTCTGAGCAACATTACAAGTGGATTCAGCGCTTTAACAGACAGCAATTTTGAGTATTTTGGGGTATTCGGTTTTCTTCCCAAGTTTCTTTATTACTCTCGACTTCATCGTAGAGAGTTTTATAATTTTCTTGTTGTTGTT
>JABUQX010031825.1:0-15000 GCA_015478945.1 Trachelipus rathkii
GTGGCTTCACTAACCTTCCAATTACAACACGATCATTGTTTGTAATAAATATTCCTTTGTCTGTAGCTTCGCTCTACCCTGGTCGCCGTATTCTCCGACAGTAACGTAAGAAGTCGATCAGTATGTCTTTCACGATTACCCGTCCATTTATCCGTTAACACTTATGACTTTTGAAACTTACCTTCACTCATTCCTCCACTCACCGGCAATCATTTGTCTTTGTATAAAGAATGCATCTACTTACTTGTAATTTACGATAACCACCCTCATTTCCTTTCTCCTTTTTCTCTCTTTCTTTTTTACGTTATTTTGCGCCGCTCAACTTTTATCGACATATATTATATCGAAATAGCTAAGTCACCTACTTTGTTATTTAAAACAATAAAATGATTTATTTCTGAAAACTCAATTATTTAACTTTGTTAATTCGAAATAAATTCATCAGAACCGAAGGCACCATAAGACCCTTTAATAGCTGAAGTACCTGAGCAAATAAAAAAAATATATTATGTCACAGACTCACAAAAGCAAAAACCGCACCTGAAATACTCGGCGGAAAAATCGAAACTGAAAGAATCTACCAATCAGGGTTTCCAGATGGATGAAAAAATAAACAAAGCTAAATTACATGTCAATCAATGGACAATTTTTAAACACTTTTTCTTTTTACATACAAAATTGGTACTTGGAAACCACTGGGTTGAATGAAAAAGATAGAAAAGAAATTAAAATTTATATATATATACTATTATATATATATATATATATATATATAAATATGATATATATATATATACTATATATAATATATATAGTATATATAAAATATGTATACTTATTTATTTATTTTATATATGTAATATATTATTTATATATTTATAAAATATATGGAATATATAATATAGAACATATATATCTAAATAGGTAAAGTCTAAAAACTTACCATTTTTGCGTTATGTGGGGGAAATTTAGAGATATTTGTCATTCCGCGCATCATTTTTCCCGCCATTTACGCCTTAGCGGAAAACGTAGTATAAACTTGTTTCCCGTATCTACCGAAAACTGATCGTCTCAAAACTCTCTGACATATAAGAAGTTTTTTAATAGTTTAACAATTTGAATTTTGTCCCACAAGCCATTTTATAAAAATATGAAAATAATTAGATAAAAAGTTCCAAAATAAAGCCCCAAAATTTACCAAATATGGCAAACCCTGATACCACATGTTGAACACACTTTTGTCAGCAAACTTGCAAGGAAAGGGCAAAAAAGTTGCCAGATACTATATTTGAAGGGTAATTATATTATATTATATATATATATTAATATATATATTATATATATATATATATATAATAATTATATAATATATATATATATATATATTATATTATATATATATATTATATATATAAATATATTAGTATATATTATACTATATATTGACAGTATATTCTTTAATAAACTTATTCGTAAAGATTACACCCAACGCATGCGTGCAGAGCCCGAAAGAAAAAATTAAAAGATTCGAAGCACAAACGCCCAAAACAAAGAAACGCCTGTTACAACATGTGACAGCGCTAGATCCCACTAAATTCAAGAGAATGAGCTAAACATGGTATGAAATATGCTAGATGCGTTGACCTTTTTGATTCTTGTATTAATATTAAAATATATGTTTAATGGAATTATAGATAGCTCAGTGTTAAAGCATCGGGTATATTGTCCTCAATTCGCAACATGCGTGGTTCAATCCCAGAGAAGGCAGTAATTTCTTTACTTCTCCATTAATATTTCTCTGTTTATTCTATAAACTTATTAATTCGATTATATGACAATATTTAACATCTTAAACAATATAAGACACGACGGAAAGGACCAGGGCTGACACCTGGTGATGTCCACATTGACAGGACGAGGGCTCGGTTGCCTTTTAAAAACTGTTCTTGAATTCCAACTATTTGTTGGTTGGAGATGGCTAAGTGTTAAAGGCTCGGGTCTAATATTGTTCATTCATTGCAACATGCGTGGTTCAATCCCAGAGAAGGCAGTTAATTCTTTTCCTTCCCATTATATGTTCTTGTTTATTTATAACTTTTTTTAATTCTATTATTATGCCAACATTTAACGCTCTATTTAATATAGATATATATATATATATATATATATATATATATATCGAATATATATTATAATTTATATATATATATATATATATATATATATATATATTATATATATATATATATATATTATAATATATATATATATATATAATATATATGATATAAGTAGAAATCAAAGCCAATAAAACGCTAAGTTTAGTAAGTATCAATTTAGGAGGCCTGATTAATAATAACCTGCAAATATATCAAAGTTCTAATGAATTTTCACATAATAAAATGGTTTTCTAGATGTTAAAGAGCGTTAGCTTTCGATCCTTACTGATTTACTGGATCCTCTTTCAGACGCTATGAATTGAAGTCTTCAATTCATAGCGTCTCGAAAGAGATCCTAGATAACTTACAGTAAGAGATCGAAAAGTCGACGCTCCTAACAATCCCAGAAGACCATTTTTATTATGTGAAAAATTTATTAAGAAACTTTTTGATATATTTTGCAGTTCTTTATTAATTCAGGCCGTCCTTACTTTGATTATTATATTATATATATATAATATATATATTATTATATATATATATATATATATATTATATATCATATATAATATATTATATAATATAAATATATATATAATAAAGTTTGTGGCGTGTGTGGGTATATAATATCTACGTGAGAATATTTATTACATTATCACTGTAGTAGTAGTAGTATAGTTAATAAGTAGTAGTAGTAGGAGTCTACCATAGTTATCCATGTGATATATCATCATTGTTATATTTTAATTTATTTTCCTCTTATGTATAACTTATTAAGACTGCATTTTCTTTTTCAGGCTGGAGCATATTATACTTTTTCAATTCCTTTTAAAATAATTTATTAAGTCCCACTTTCTAGGCTTTTAACGTAAACTTTAATAATTAAATATACCTTCCTTCAAACTGTGACTTTAATAATTTGTGTACTCCATTTTCTTTTAAAGCTAGATGGAGGATATAATTTTTAATTTATTTTTTTATATTTTGTTATACCCCCTTCTACACTTCGACGTAAACTTTAATAATTAAATAGATTTTCCTTTAAATTATGACATATAATTTACATACTTCATTTTCTTTTCAAGCTGGAGAATTTATATTTTTAATTATTTTCATATTTTATTATAATCCGTTTAATAAGTAAATATATTTCCATTTAAGCTGAAGCATTTATATTTTTACATATTTAATATTGGCAACTCGTTTTCTTTTGTAAGCGTTAACTTTTTTATATTTAAATTTTTTTCATTTAAACTATAGCATCTAAATTTTGTCTGTTTTTATTGTTTTATTTGATTTATTTTACATTTACATTTTGTTTGTCAGGTTTTTATTATTTATAACTTTAACTAACTTTTATATCATCATATTTTGTGTGTTAAGTTTATTATTTTATAAGCTTAAATTTTACATTCATATTTTGTTAGTCAGTTCATATTTATATACTTTGGCTTAATTATTACAATAATATTTTTTTATATCTTTATTTATATTCATATTTAGTTTTAAATTTTTATTTATTAAAAAAAAATTATTTATTTTAAGCTTTCATTTATTTTTTAAATTTATTATGTTAACATTTATTCTTCACAAATTTTCTTACTAAATTTTAATTATTTTTTAAAAAATTAAAAGCATTTTATGAAATTACTAAAACATTATTCTTTTTTGTTATATTGTGAAAAGCATGTCCTGGAGATACCCACTGAACTTTCGCTAAATTTGAAATATATAAAACACTTTAAAATTATTTTCATCACAGTATTTCAATCGACTTGTTCGATTTACTATTTTTATAAATTTATGTTAATTAACATCAACTTACAATAGCATATGCCAACCTAATAAACAATGAATAAAAATAGCATTACCAAAGTCATTACTTATTAAGGGGAGGGTTTTATTTTTGCTCCGCTGAGCCCCCATTTAGCCCAAATGAAAATTGAACCCAAAATTCTTAATTCTCAACCGATTTTGATCAAACTTCAAAACCAAACCGCGAGCTTTTTCTGCTATCTAAAATGACGTTTTCGAGTGTTTTTCTTAGCTGTGTTTGTAATTTGCTTTTGTATTTTCCTTTTTAAAAGCCTATGTTTTTGACATTTTTCGATGACTTCTCCTTCAATTTTTTTTAACTGAACTTCAACGTTGAAAATATACAAAGATTGGACTGTTATGTAAAATTTATTTGGAAAAGAAATATTGAATACCATACCCCCAAATCCAAAGCAATGGTCGATTTTCAAACCCATATTTTGAAATTAACAAATTACGATATTTTTTTCTGGTAATCCGATCTGCATGACAAAATTTCAGGACATTTGTAATCGGTGGAGGAGATGCCCATTTTTAAAGATATTTTTGTATATTTATCAGTTAGAAAGTCATCCTACGCAAGTAATATAAGAGAGCAAGCGTTCCAAAAACCAATGGAAGTAGGTTGATGACACCAAAAATTAGTATTTTTTGCTATAGTTGGACACTTTGCTAATGTTAGCGTTTATTCGTAGTTTAGTATATTAGATATGTTGAGCAATGAAATACTAGAGGTTTAGAAAACAGTTTAAATATATTATCAAGGTTTCAAGAGTAGTTCGGAACTTGGTTCATATTAACATTATTCGTAGTTAAGTAGATTATATTTGTTCCACGTAATTTTACTAAGAGGTTTATCCATAATTCTCAAGCAACGATATGTTGAACGGACCGCTTGAGGGGCCATTTAAAATAAGCAAAATCGGATGCATTGTTAAAGTTAGCATAGGTTGTTGGTTTTTAACTGTCAGGTTATACTAGTTTTGTAGGTAAATGTTAAGTTTTATCAAAAATTACTATGAAAAATCATAATTATCTGATAGGTTAATGGGTGACACCAGTAGTAATGTATGCCGCTTAGAGTAAGGTGTTTTTTACCCTTGAGGAATGTCATTCTATGGAAATATGTGATTTATTATTTTCAATATTATTTGCAAAGAAAAATGACTGGTTGTTCACATCATTTATTATTTCAATTTTGAAATGAATTTCGGTACTTTTCTAATATTACTGTAAAAATTTTATTCAATTAGTTCCAAAAGTATAGGCTGAATGAGTCTTTTCCTATCTGTGGTATAAGCTGATAGTAAAGAATAATAACAATAGTTATAATACCACTTCTAAATTCACCTTATTTATCGCCAATCAGTCACTCGACGCACTCTTTCTACCGAAATACCGGCATCTATCTTCTTTACAATGTCAGTAAACTAATTCCCTTATAGCTCATAAGTTCCCCTTATCTCCCTTATCCATATATAAGGGTACTATTACTGCTCTTCTATTCTTCTGAACTATACCTTTCATTAACTCTTTGTTACACAATTTTCATATGGCTATGATATCTTGATTAAAAATGATGCACCTTCGTCTATGATAGCATTTTATTCACACTTTAGGCATGTTAGGGTAGTTATGTTACGTTACGTTCTTAGATTAAATCAGGTATTGTTATGTTAGCGTTATTGTTATGCATTGTTATGCTAGCGTTGCTTATGTTAGCAGTTATTCATTCTGTTAGGTTTGTAATATATTACTCTACTAATGTTATATTAACATGAATATGTTATTAGGATATTAAAGAAAGAACGGTCTGGTTGAGTTTATGTTGATAATTGTACTAGCATTCAGTAAAATGCAATGGAGGGTTAACATTTGTTAACGTATAGCATTTATTCCGTATAAGATCGTTACGATAGAATGGATTGCTGCAAATATATTTGTTAGATATTGCTAAGATATTTGACAAGTTTAAAACTTGTTATTTAGCATTTTATAGTTCAGTATCGTTAGTTTAGGTAGGTTACAGATAATTTATAGGTTTTTAAGATATTACTTTGGGCAATGTTACGATTAACGTTGATATTGCTATAGACATGATAGAAAAAGTTTGGTTAGCATAAGTTTTGCTCTGCTTTCTTTAAGCATTTAATGGAAATTTAATTTTGTTAATGTAGCATTTATTCATAGTTAGTATATTCGGTAATAATCAGCTTTTGCAAAGTATTGTCAGATAGTGCTTTTAACAAATATTGATAAGTTAAACTTTGTTATTTACATTTATCTTCAAATCTAATGTATTATATAGGTTTAGGTTATGATACATTTTGTTAGGTTTTGTTTTCTGTTAGATATTACTATATTAATCTTTAAACTTAATGTTTGAATGGCTGATATTAAATGATGTAAATGTAGAGGTTCATGTTACTTTTGTCGTGAACTGTTAGGTAGTTACCCCATCAAAAGTCGTTGGGATCTTGGTTAATGTGAGCATTTATACACAAGTTTCATAGCTTTATCAAATTACTAAGTTAAGTTAACATTAAAATTGATAATTTGACAATCGAAAGAATACTAGGATGTAACGGTTAGTGAACTTTTAATATTTATCAAATTTAGAATAGAAAACTTCAAAAACATTGATATTGTTGTATATGTAACATCCTCATCATAACGAGATTGATGAAATAAGAAATAATAATTTTGATTATTTTATCTCCAAAATGAAGAAATATTAATTACAGTTCGGAAAAGACAATATGTTAACAAACAGGAATGAATGATATTGCGTCATTTTACGAAGTTGGCAGAACTTAAATAATGTTTATAAAACATAAAAAGTTATTTTTTGCTTGAATATTGTTATTTCTGAAAGTGACTAACCTACTATTACGTAATGTTTTGTAAAACTTATTAAAAGTTATTAGATTTTTAAAGTCCTCTCGAAAATATATAGTTATGTGCACGAAATATAATTTTAAAACAGTGTTAACATGTTTGTTAGTATATCTCATGTTAAATGCTAATTTAAATTACTAAACAATATAAAATCTTTTTCACTTTCTTTGTAAAAAATATTTTTGGGACTAGGTTTATACAGCATTGTGATTATAATATAACAAATGGTTCCATAAATAATGACTTAAAGCCAAGCACATCAATAGATCACAGAAGGGTTGGATGGATGGGAGGGATGGGGGGGGTAATATTGGGTTAAGCTTGCGTTACATGTTTAATGATTTTACTGCATTAGGGTCAATAAAGTAATATTTTACATTACTAAACATAAAAAATAATATTTTTAGTAAAAAACATATATATGATTATTAAGTTTTAAAAAAAACAAATAAATATTATAACATAAAAATGCATTACTTAAAATATTTGTAAACAATTTAAATACAAAAAATAAATGAAAGTTCTAAAAAATAAAATATTTTTTATATAAATAAAAATGTAAAATAATTCATGAAGGAAAAAAAACTTACTCAATAAAGTATGGCTCTCCATCTTAAACTTGGGGAGCAATAATACAGCGCTAACTAATAAAAATATAAATCTAAAATAGAACATGAAATCGTATAAACTAAACAAACAAAATATAATGTAAAATTAAACGAATAAAATAATAAAAAAACTTAGCAAACAAAATATAAATGTAAAATAAAACTTATAAAATAATTAAAACTTGAACAAAATATAGATGTTAGTTTAAATGCAAAATGGCCATAACGATTTATGCATACATATCATAATTAGAAGACGCTACATCTTAAAATGTGAAAATATACAAACATGATGCTTAAAATGAAAATTTATTTATTATTTTTATACATTCTTAAAATTTAGAAAACGGGTTATAGTTAAAATATCAATTAATAGCTGTGTAGTTTTCCTATTTTGCTTAAATAATGACTAACAATAAAAATGTGCTCACGTAGAGAATATACATGTAGCTACACCACACACACACACACACACACACACTATAATATAATATATATATATATAATATATTATAAATATATCATATATTATATATATATATATATATATATATAAATATATAATATATATATATAATATATCATATATATATTATATATAATATATAAAGATATTATAGCATTATATATCTATATATATTATATATTATATATATTGACATTTTAAAAGGTTGACTCCGTTGATCGGGGGGAAATTTTCGATAAGAGAAACAACGAATTTCGAGTATTTTCTTTATTGTTGCAATTTCTATTATTATTTGCATATATCTATGAATTTTAATATTTATTAGGTAAATTTTTTATAAAATATTTTTAATAATTATGACATTTTTAAGAAATTAGCAGACTATTATTATTATTATTATTATTATTATTATTATTATTATTATTATTATTATTATTATTATTATTATTATTATTATTATTATTATTATTATTATTATTATTATTATTATTATTATTATTATTAATATTATTTGACTTTAATTTGAATGATTCTTAACATCAAAATTCGACGGATGTTATTTTTTTTGGCTTTCAATTATTATTATAATTTGAGTTTTTTTATTTTAAAAAAACTCCCCCCCGGACCCGAGAGCGGGGCACCCCGTTAGGGGGACGGGGGATGATATAGAGAGTGGGGGGCAGATGGCCCCACCCCAGATAAAAAAAAATATATATATAAAAATATCAAATATCAATTTATTATTATCTCTACAAACATTATCAAAAATTAACTGAAAAAATTGCCAAAGCTACTCATTTTTATAAGCCTATAGGCTGTGACAGAAAAAACACACAAAAAAAAATACATCATCATTTCTTTTGTACTTTTTTTTATAATAATAATTACATTTGACAAAATCCATATTTCAATATTACCCTAAAATCATATAAACTATTATTTTACCTTTTATTGATCTTTAATTTTATTCGCTATATAAATAGCCATTTATACTATATATAATATATATATATAGTATATATACTATTATATTATATATATAGATGTATATATCGATATATATATATATATATATATAGATATAATATTATATATATATATATATATATATATATATATTATATATATATATAATATAATATATACATATATATTATAATAATATTACTATTATATATATATATACTATGAATTAAGAAGCATGAAGCATAATTTATTATATATGGACGCTATTCGCGGCTATATAATCATTAATAATCCTCAGCACTGCATTAAATGAAAAGAGTTATAATGTCTATAACACAAAAAAATAAACTGGTTCTACCTATCACAACCCCAGAAAAACCCTCAAAGTTCTTTCAACTTGTTAGCAAGTTACCTTCGACCATAAAAATTTAGTTCCCAATTCGCTGCCCAATGATACAACTACATTTTTTTTTTAACCTCAAAACCAGCGAAATAAAAAGGATTTGTCTGTCTATTCCCTCACTCACTCATTAGTTGTTTCCATGCATTGTATGTTTATACATTTAATCATAGCGCTGTGTCAGGCAGTGTGTGTGAGTTTGTATGTTTGTGAGCACATACCGTAAAATAATTATTCTTGTATATAAATAATATTTTCCAAACCATCGTAAATATTTTGGTTTTTTTGTTCTCCACAATTGAACAATATGTCTGTTAAAGCACTCCAATATTTTCCTTTTTTTTGGGGGTAATCACAAACCTTTTGGGATTGAAACCTTCGTATATAGTTACACCGCTCGTTTAAAATGACACTTCGTACTATATGTTTATTTCCAGATTCGGCACCCACTCCGGGTTCGTCTCATGCTCAGATTCATGAGCAGACTCATCCTCCAGCTCCTTCACCGACTCTTGCGGCAAGTTATTTTTATATATTTTTCACGTTTGTCCATAGCCAAAACCATATTTTAAGGACACAGCACCCCTATCAAGGGATTGCATCGGCTTGAAACCTCGGCTCCGACGAGGTGACGTCACCAAAGGTAGAGGTGAAAGGTTTTGATAGGAAATGATATCTCTAACTTCCCTAAATTGTGGGAGAAATAAATCCTGTGACGCTATCAAAATAAAGGGCTTTCGTTGGTCAAGAAAATCCATGAAATGTCTAGCTGTGATTGGTGTCTTTGATTTCGAGAATCCACTAAAATATATTAAAAGGAAATTAAGACTACTGAATATATAATAACTTTTTACGATTATGTCTTTCATTATATTAAGCCAACTAGAGGGCGTCGAAAGATTATTTAAATATAATTTTGGAGGTAAAGGACTTCGATAAAACGATCGGAACCATGAGAAATGATCTACCGATCATTTGAAACCTTCAAAGAACCCAAAATCCCACCTTTGGGTTGCCGGTCTTCAGGTTCAAAACCTTCGAAAACGATCTTTCAGACCTTATAAGCGGTCTCTCTGACTTTGGGAACCTCTGTCTTGACGTATCAAGAGTCTCAAACCGGATGTTGCGAAATGTTGCAAAATGTGGCATGTGCTACTTTTGATTGCAATATTTTTCCTGCCGATCTCGGTCAAAATGCTTCTGAAGACAATGTACTTCTTAATGGTCATATTAGCAATTCGTCATGGGGGCTGATAAAAAAGTGATGTTTCTCATGGTTCTGTGCCGGATGCACATCTTTTCTTAATCTATGAAAAATATATAGATGAGGGAACAAAATGCAAGGTTCTACGTTTCGGATGATCTTAAATTGGCTGCTTCTGTTCGGAATTTTGAAAATTGTATTAAAGTTGGACTGCTAATGGCAAAGAATTTCAAGCAAAATGTGGTCGGTACTTCAAATTGGCAAATCATGTGGGTTATAATTAAGACATAAAAAGGAAGTAGACTGAGACCACTGCGTTGTGCATTGCCTTTGTTTTTCCTTCACAATATTTAAAAAAAAATTAGACATTTCATTTTATGTTTATCACTGGTTTGTATTTCCTTAAAAGCAAGGATTCTCCAAGCCCTAATTCATAAAAGTCATTTTTTTCTTTTATGATAGAGAATCTTTTTTTTATGTTGCAATAGCAAATTTTGTGGTATTTTTCTTTAAAATGTTGGAATACTTTAATTGGATTATACTTACATTCTTTTTCTTGTTGAGTGTATTCTCTGTGTACCCGATATATGTGGCTTTACATTCACTTTCAAAACATTCAAATCTGTACACAATGATACTACTCTCACAATCCGAAAACGCTCCACGAGTAGAGTTGCAAGAGGTCAGTTTCAAAGACTTGTAGTAGGATATTAATATGCTCTTTTAAAATTAATTTTAATTTGTTTCCTTCCTCTTTTTTTCTGACTAATATTGTCAGTTTTATTATATACTATGGGCTTATTGTTTTTCTTAGCATTGATTGTATTGGTAAATCAACTATTTAAAGTATTCTTTATCGTTTTCTCTATAATATACTTGGGGAAGTAATTATAATTATTTATACTTATTTATTAAATTCTCATATAATTTAATTTCTCTATGGAAAAGTGTCCAATCAGAAGATATCTTAAACTCTCGGTCTTTATGGTAGCAATTTTGCAGCTTAAGGGATTGGAAGTGGAGTCGAAATTCAAGTATGTTCTCCAGCTGTAGATTTAAAGTAGACACTTCTGTAAATTTTTCCAACTTTTATTTTAGTTAATATCTAAGAAAATAATATAGCTATTATATATCTCTTCAAAAGTAAATTTTAAACCACTAAATTTGAACTCTTTAACATGCTCTGGGTCGTTAAATATCACAAAGGTGTCATCTACGTATCGAATGTAAAAGATAGGATTAAAAGGGGGGTTTTCATTAAAAAAAATTATTTTCTACCGATGACATGTAAAAATCTGCGAAATTTGGTTCTAAAGGTAATCCAGTATATAAGCCATTTTTTGGAATGCTGTTTTACAATTAAAGTTAAAAGGTGTTTTAGTAGCACATATATGAAGTAACCTTCTCAGAATATCTTTTTCCATGACCTTTGGTGTTTTATACTATGAGGATAAACATTTTCCACTATTATGTTAATAGCTTCAGAAATGGGAACATATGTGGAAAGACATTTAACATCCAGATATATAATTTGACTATCATCGAAAGAATTTAAATTATTTAGTTTTTTCTAAAACTCATCTGTTGATTTAATTATAAATGTTTCGTTAACATAAGGTCTAATTAAGTTCTTTATGTATTTTACTCTATTATGAGTCACAGTACAAGTCATGCTTACTGTAGGTCTTAAGAGTGGGTCTTCAGTACTCTTGGGAAAGAATACTTTAAATAATTTATTTACCAGTACAATCAATGTCAAGGAAAACGATAAGCTCATAGTATAATTTAAGACTGACCATATTAGTCAGAAAAAAGAGGTAGAAAACAAATTAAAATTAACTTTAAAAGAGCATATTAAAACACAAGACAGAAAGAAGCTTGAATTAAGATCCTTCTAAAAGTCTTTGAAGCTGAACTCTTGCTTCTCTACTCGTGATGCATTTTTAGATTGTGAGATTAGTAACGTTATGTACCGATTTCAATGTTCTGAAAGTAGATGCAACGCCGCTTATGTCGGATACACAACGAATACCCTCAACAAGAGAATGTCGCAACATAATTATTAGCCAAGTAAAGTTTTCCAACATTTTAAAGAAAACCACAAAAATCCAGATAACGACATAAAAGAAAGTTTTTCTATCATGATAAGAAATAACTTTTATGGAATGCAATCATGGAGAATCATTGCTTTTAAGAAAGCAGAAACCAGCGATAAATATAAAATACATTGATATGTCTAAATTTTTAATCATCTTTAAATAGCCAAAATAAAGCAATGTACGTTAACTTTTGTAACTTTTTAAATAATTAGTTTTAGTTATTTATTTTTGTTAGTTTATAAGATATTTATATTATCTAAGTTTGCTTAAATCTAAAAAAATTAAATTATTCTTTGACAATGTCCGAAGTATACGGACGAAAGCTTGGAACAGTAATAAAATCAGTAGTTTTATTTTATTCAGGAATAATTTAAAAAAAAATTCTTCAGTAGAAAGAAATATTTCCAGGAGGTTAGAAAAAGCAACAAAACCATATGTTAAAAATAATAATAACAATTTTTCAATTTTAAGATTTTCGTTCCAAAATATTTTTTAATATTTAACTAATGATAATTTTAGATATTAAAGTCAATTTCTTTATAATTTTGATGTTATACTAATATTTTAAATTTCAATCGTTGAGTCGTATAAAACACATTTTCATACGGACAGCTGATTCGTTCGACTCAAATTCTCATTTTTATTAATACCAATTTATAAAATCAATAAATAATTTTTAGTGTCTTAATTATTATTCGACTAAATAATTATTATTAAATAATTATAATTCTTATTACTGTAGCTAATTCCGTTTGTAGGAAATATTTACCATTAGCACACTGCGCATGTATGATATTCATTACTATTGTAAACTCGAGTGAACAGTTGACTTTGGTGCATTGCAATCACGTATTTGCATTACTTTTTTAATTATAGTTAAGTGCGCTATCGTTCAGTACTTCTTGTTCATGTATATACCTTTTTTTTTTATTAAAAGTTCACACCTCACGGGCATTGCCCTATTCTAGGAGGGGAACTTCTCTAGGTAATTTCTACCTAGAATCCGGACCTGGATTCGAACCCACGACCTTGCCATGCGACTCCGTCGCTCTACCGTTTGAGCCACGGTACCCGTACACTTATATGTACACTGTCGCTGTGTACTACTTTTATTATTTTCTTGCTTGCACTTAAGTACACCATCGTTGTGTACTTCTTGTACATGTGTGCACCTTTGCGTGTACACCCACTTACTTATACTAAATTATACTATCGTTCTGTACTTCGTGTACATATGTATATTCTTGCGTGTACACTCACTTAATATACTAGTATACATTATCGTTGTGTACTTATTGTACATGTGTGCACCCATGAGAGAACCCCCTATCCTAAAGTAAACTATCGTTGTGTAGTATGTATATCCTTGCGTGTGCAACCATTAATTTATTTTAAATTATACTATCGTTGTGAACTTCTTGCACATGTGTGCACCCTAGCGTGTACACACACACTTACTTATACTAAAGTAAATTATTTTTTGTGTACTTCTTGTTAAATGTTTATATTCTCGTATGTACACTCACCTATTTAGATTAAAGAACACTATCGATTTGCAATTCTCGTACATGTATACACTCGGGCTACACTCACTTACTTAGGCTAGAGTCAATACCCTTGTGTATTTCGTACATGTGTACTCCCTTGCGTGTACACTCAAACTAAAGTACAATATCGTTGTATACTTCCTCTACATGTGCGCACCCTTAAGTATATGCTCACTTACTTATACTAAGGTACACTGTCGTTGTGTACTTCTCGTTTAGGTGTACATCCCTTGGGTTTATACTCAGTTGCTCAAACTTAAGTACATTATCGTTATGTACTTTTCTTACGCGGGTTCACTTACTTGCTTATATTTTACTGTACTTAAGATTGGCCTTATAACAACCTGGTCACATTTTTTGCATTTCAAAAGGGTGTGTGTTTTTGATTGCACGAAGTATCACTGACTATAATTTACATACACATTCGGGTTTGATCACAAGCCTACTCTATTACTATCTAAACGTAAATTCGGTTATTTGAATTCTCTTGTCTTAAATGTCATTAACAATAGCATTAACATAATCTATCCTTTTTTTCTAACTGTGACCTTCAACTTTTTCCAGTTTGCTGAGGTTGTTGCATGGAAGGTTTCTTCATGCGTGGATAACGATCTATGAATCGCCGGTACAGTTGGAACATAATTTAATTGTGTCTTTATAAATCTATACAAACGATTGATACTTTTGAGCATATAATATTATGTATACTTTGAACGTATGACAACTTTTGGGTAGGCCAAGGGTGTGAACACTTCACGGTTGTAAAAAGAGTTAGGAACTTGTTTTCAATAGCAAAATATAGCATTGCCGTTAATTTCATGATCTTTTCCGTGAATTT
>JABUQX010031825.1:20000-22500 GCA_015478945.1 Trachelipus rathkii
TGCTTCACAAAGTTAGTAATATTTCTTCTTTGGTTATCCTGACAATATTCACCACAGATGTAGCAGAATACATTGAGGTTATTCAAACAGGCTCTTCGTGAAGTACTCATAGTGTTCTCAAAATAGAAAAAAATAAAGTATATATAAAGGTAAACCCTTTAAAAAGAAACAAAACGATATTACTGTAAAATATGCATTAAAAAAGATATTTTTATAAGAGTATATCTGGAACACCCTGTATCTCAAGAACTAGAACGCAATTCTTTGGAAAACTAATGTCCAATTTCCCTGAATCAGCACACCCGATATACTATAAATTCGATAAAATATCCTTGGCAGCAAAAAAAAATTTTTTTTTTGTTGACCAGTGCTTATTAGCGTTAATATTTTTACTTAATTTGATGGTCGTTAAAAATTCATTGTAATTATTCATTACTTTTCTCACTTCGTAAGTTGATAAATACTATATAGCAGAAATTATATTACTATAATTTAACTGAATTAAAAATTTAATAAATATAATTTAATTATTAAATTGTCATTATTAAATAGTTTCAATATTATTTTTATATATTAAATATACAAAAAAATAACTTTAAAGATATTATAAACGTTACATGATTAATTAATGAAGCGACTTGACACAATGAGTAAAACTAAACTTACTTATAAAATATTCCTCAAATAAGTCGACGTTAATCAAAGGCGAAACACCATCAAAAAAGGTCGTAAACGAACTAAACGATTCGTATTTTGTATGGCAAAATTGTTCAGCTATGAAGAATCCGTCACTGCTGTTGTGACACCGAAATTCCGGGACTGAAAAGAATATAATATATATATATATAATATATTATCTATATATATATAATATAGTTATATATACTACTATATATATATATATATATATATATATATATAATATATATATATATATATATATATTATATATATATATATATATATATTTAGTGACATGGACCGATGTCAAAAATTTGACTTGTTTGCGGATGCGGAGCGGAATGCGGATCTTTAAAATGATTGAGGATGGCGGATGCGGAATGCGGAATCTTAAGTAGATGAGGATGCCGGATGCGGATGGCGGATGTTTTCTCTTTTGAAAGTTTGAATAAAAACTTAATTACAACTACTAATATATATATTATATATAATATTATATATATATATATAATATATATATATATATAATATATATATATATAATATTATATATATATATATATAATATATATATATATTATATATATAATATTAGTGATGTACATGACATGACATGATAATGATAAATATATATATATATATATATATATATATATATATATATATATTAATATATATTATATATATATATATTATATATATATAATTATATTATATATATATATATATAATATATTATATATATATATATATATATACAATATATATATATATTATATATTATATATATTATATAATATAATATAATATATATATATATATATATATATATATATATATATATATATATATATATATATATCTTACATTTTACATTCTCTCCCAGTCAGGCTTACGAGCCTGTCAGTGGGGCCCACCTCCACTCCCCTCTTGTTCTATTCCATCACGATCCCATCCGCCATCACCTCATCCATTGCAGGCATCTGGTGTTTCCTCAATGAATCCTCTACTGTGTCTCTCCACCTCTTCCGCGGTCTTCCCCTCGGTCTCACTCCCTCCGGTCTCTACCTCCACCTCCTGCTAGCAACTCTCTCTCTCCCTGCATCCTCTCCAGGTGTCCCCAAAATCTCAGTCTGGCTGCGTCCACTTTATTCATCATGGGTTTCACACCCACGCTCTCCCTCACTGTCTCGTTTCTCACTCTGTCTCTTCTCCTCTTTCCAATCACTGTCCTCAACACATTCATCTCCTCTGTCTGAATTCTACTCTCCTCTCTCCCTGTCATGCTCCATGTCTCCGCCCCATACAACAGTATCGGCGTCAACACTCCCTCGTATATTGCTCTCTTCACCTCTTTGTTCATATATTTATCTTTCAAGATGGGGTATACTGCTCTTAAAGTCCTGCCATACTGCTCAATCCTACTCATAATTTCCTTTGCAAACCCCTTGTCTTCCAAGTGCTTCCTAGATATTTATATCTATCCACATTTTTAATCTCTCTACCGTCTACCATCACTATCAACTCCTCCTCCTCTCTGCTTACTACCATTATTTCTTTTTTCCTCCACATTCATATTCAATTCCTGTTTCTCTCAACTTTTCTGCGAAACATAGCACCATTTGCTTCAACCTCTTACCCATCGTCCAACTCCAAGACCATCGCCAAATCATCAGCATATACCATGATGTCTCCGTCAATTTCTTCTAAATTTCTTTTGCACCTCTTATGACTGTGTCCCAAATACGCTATAAATCAGTAAAATCGTGGACCAGGACACTAACCCTGCCTTGCCTCCAGTTTTTAACCTCAAACCATT
>JABUQX010031825.1:27500-55000 GCA_015478945.1 Trachelipus rathkii
AAATGCAAACATATCTGATTATATCCATTAGATCTGAGCCTACATTTCGATCATGCGAAGCGTAAAGTACTTCTAGCATGAAATGGAAAGTAATATTCAAATATAGGCATATCTGTAATTACATCCGAAGATCTAAGCATAAATACATATTTTTTCGAATTTAAAAGAATTACAAAATTTTTCAAAAATGTTATACATAAAATGAAAGGAACCTTCAGAATAATTATCCATCCCTGATTATATCCGAAGATATAAGCCTTTGTAGGATATTTGAATGCTGAAAAATACAAAATGTATTCTATAATATTCAATTAGAAAAATTGCACTTCAAGTTACGCATTAAATTGGTTTGGTCATTTGAAATGATAAATCAAGCAATTAATGGTAAAGTTGTGTAACGATCAAATCTTGACGTGGATTTCTTGGATCCATATAGGCCAAAATTGCGCGTCTTCATTTCGAAAAGAAGCTTTTGAACACTGATAAGAAAATAACTTATGGAGATCTTGAAACAGAACTTGTTGGCGATTCTGATTTGGTAATAAGAAATTAATGTTCTACTCAATCAAACCCAAAATGGGCGGTCAGTCAAACCTGGAAGCCTTTTTAGGAACGAGACATGAACGAGGTTGAACGAAACCATGAAGGATTTAGAAGTCGAATAATACGCAGTTTTGAAAAGAGAAATTCGGTTTCTGTGGATTTTTTAAATTTTTCTTTATAAGTATTAAAAAAATATTGAGAAAATGAGAGATGGCACTGAACCATTTAGAATTCGAAGAGGAGCCCTGAAGGTTCGTAGTGGAATTCCAAAAATGCATAATCCAAAATTAATTGAAAATGATGAAAGAAATCCCCATATCGATAATGTTTTGTTTGGCGGTTTGGGTCCTTGAGTGAATTTATTTTTTCTGATTTTTAATTTTTATATGTTTTTTTTTTTTCTTCATCTTGGTTGTTTTCTTTTGAGAACAAACTTTTTTCTGTTGAAGATGAAGGGAGTCTGGTTAAGAGAGTAAATTGGGTGTTTTAATTTATCCTTTGAACCCTAAAACAAACAGTAATTCATTCCTTTTGTTGTCCGGCATTGTGATACTCTTCGCTGGTGAGAGTTTTTGAAGGTTGGAAGGCACTGGCTGGTTCTTTTCGGGGTTTCAACCAATTATAATAGGCTAAATGTTTGGAGATTGGGTTCTTGCTTTTCTGTTATTTCGTTGAGGAATTATTTAAACCATTGTGTTCATAATGATGTTTTATTCAACCAGAAAATTAAAAAAACAATGATTCCTTTTGTTTGAAGTACTCTTCTCCTCTCTCTCTCTCTCTCTCTTCTCTCATCTCTCTCTCATCTCTCTCTTCCTCTCTCTCTCGTGTCTCTCTCCTCTCTCTCTCTCTCCTCTCTCTCTCTCTCTCCTCTCTTTCTCTCTCTCTTTTCGCGACTCAAGTCCAGTCCTTTTGGTGCTTGGGTTAGCGGTTCGTCCTTCATCTGAAAATTCTTGTTTTCTAAATCTTTGTGAGTCGTGGGCACAGTCGCGGACTTTTAGCCCTAAAGTTTTTTATTTCTCAAATCGCTGAGATTGGACTTTTCTGGTATCCTTGATTTTTCTTTGTGACGAGAGTGAAGCGAAGTGAGTCGAAGAGAATAAAATCGAGACGAGAGACGAGACGAGACTAGAACTATTCAACAAGGGTAAGGCAACCCTTAATTACACTAATTTTGTTTGGCACTTAATGTCAAAATTGTTTTTCTTAAGCAATCTTGGGCATAGTAACGAACATAATATACAATTCATAATTTTTTTACAAATACTTATAGTAGTTATGGAACATCGGTTTCGGCACCGTTTTTCTCGAGGACTGTATGAGATAATCGTAATGAAACCTTGTATATGGGGTTCTACTTGGGTAATATTACAACTGATCAAAACATGCGAGTTTTCAAAGTCCCGGCTAGTTTGATATTAGGGGTAACCCTCCCTCGAGAACTGCATGCTGAAATTGCGTGGTTTACGCCTTTTGGACGTCTTCCAATTCAGAGTGAGATTAGGCTAACGTGAGATCGGGCCAATCGAACCAGGTGTTCGACTGTCCGATCGTCTGTCTGTATTTATTATTATTATTATTATTATTATTATTATTATTATTTATTTATTATTATTATTATTATTATTATTATTATTATTATTATTATTATTATTATTATTATTATTATTATTATTATTATTATTATTATTATTATTATTATTATTATTATATTTATCATGGTTAGGGTTGGACGTATCGAGCTAAAATTTGGTGGGGCCTCAGATAATGACGTAATCCGTCGTAGACGAGATTAACGTACCCCCTGCGTCCCCCGTAGGAGGGACGCTTGCCCTAAAAATCGAATGTTCGTAGAAGGTTTGAAATTTTTAAGGTTTTGCTGGATTCGGATTCGGATTTCTAGAAGTCCTTGGAATCGGAATAGAGGAGTTTGGGCATCGGGCAACCGGTGGCTGGCTCCGATGCGGGTCGAGTTATGTAATATTTGTAAAATAATACAATATTTGTATCTTTTATATATGTTATTGGACCTTTAAATCTCGAAAATGATGGTTAAAAAATCGTGAAGGGTGTCAGGAACCCCCCAGAGGGGGCTCCCCCCATAGAAATAAATTGAAATGCTTAACAGAAGTGCGAAAAGAGTCAAGAATTTGGGAGTCAGAGAAGTGAATGAGTTCCGGCGAAGGAGTCTGAGTTCAGGGGAGTCTGAGTCAGTACCGCACCGGAGCAGAGCCGGTGGCGGTGCTGAGTTTAAATAAAACCATTCGTATAAAACAACAATGTTGTTAATACGAATAATTATATTCGGCTGTCGTATGAATAATTAGACAAGGTTAATGGCTAAATTTTTCTTAATAAATTAACCATGGTTTAATGTAAAATTAACAATTTTATGTTAGAGATATTGCCTTGAAAAAAGTGTGAATGGTTTACGTTTTGTACGCTGTGCGGTATGTAAAGTTAGCTGTTGTTAAGTATGGAACCTTTGTAAATGTTAACAGTAAGTTTAAATTCGTCAAACGTAAGGTGTGTAAGATTTTTTGTCATTGTACATTATTATTCTTAGGTTTCGGTAATGCTATGTTAGCTTTTTAAATGTGCAAAACCAATGGTTACGTTAGCATATATTCGCTGGAAGGTATATAAAGAACTTATTTTTTGTGAAGTTAATATTAATAGAAACAATTCCGATTATGTGCCTGAAAATCACTAGCATAAATAGAATCAAAAGGTCATGGACGGTGGAGTAGGGAGGGGCGGGGATAGGGATGGGTGGTTTGATTTAACTGATTTACTGCTTTTTTAAGTTATAAAAAACCTTTATCCTTTACTATGATATTTATTCAAAAGAACTTCAATTTTTGTTTATGTTTTTTGGATCAAACTTTGTTATTTTTATGTAATGTTTGGGATAACACTTTTTGTTATGTTTGTTTGCAAATTATGTGGTTGGGGATTTGAATATTTAAGGTAAGGTTTTATGATAATTTTTGTTAAATATTACTTAATGCTAATGTAAGAAAACTTTGTTACGTTAGCATATATTCGTTGGTCTGTATTGATAATCAAACAAGGATATGATACATTTTTTGCTAAATATTACTGTGTCAATGTAAGATTAACGTTAATATGGTTAGAGATATCTTGAAAAAAGTATGACAATAGGTTTACGGTTTTTTGCCATGCAATGTTAGTACTTTAAACAGGTGTTAAAGTGTGGAACTTTTAATGTTAAATAGTTTTATTCGTGTGTAAAGTTGTGTTAGGTTTTGTGTTGTACAATATCATAGTATCAGATGTGCCCATGTAAGCTTTTTGATATGGATAACTTTTTATTACGTTAGAGTATTCTTTGATCCGATATGATAATTAAGCCAATGTTTGTGATAAATTTTTGTGAATATACCCATCTATATAAAACTATATTGTATGTTTAGAGATATGGCTTGACCAAAGTGGTGGCGGATAGGTTACGTTTTTTGTTTTTGTTGCTATGTTAGTTACTTTACTATTGTTATGTGTGGGACTTTCTTTAATTTTAGCGATTATTCGTGTTTAGGGTGTTTTATGTTTGCTGCTGCAAATTATATTCTTAGACCGGATGATTTTATGTTACTTTAATTAATGCGAAAACTTTGTTAACGTTAAGCATATATCGTTGAATCAGTGTTAAAGAAACTTGGTTTTTATCTTATGTTTTCTAAAATGATACTCTAAATGTGACTTGAATCAAATCAATAGATCAATAGATCGATAGATCATGGGAGGGTGGGATGGTATGGAGGGTAGGGTGGATGGTTTGATTTACTGATTTACTGAATTAGGGTATGTAAAACAAGACAATTTTAGGGCTAGATCCAATTTGGAGCCTGGGACGGGCCCCAGTTTTCACCCCACCTAAAAATGGACATAAAAATTCGGAATTTTCAGACCGATTTTGCACTATAGAAACCACCAAAATGTCAGCTTTTTTCTTGCCCTCTAACAACGTTGATTTCCCGGTGTTTTTCTGTGACTGTCATTCTTTCAGTCTAAACTTTCTAAATTTTTCAGAAATTTAATGAAAATTCATGTTTCTGACCATTTTTTAGCCATCCAAACTTTCCAGAATTTTTTTACCAAAATGGACTTCAAACTTGAAAATATGCATAGATAGTCCATTACCTACAATAGTAACAAAAATCTTTTTCGATTTCTTTTGAGTTTTGTGCTCAGGTCCAACCAATTTCCAAACTCATTTTTTTTTTTTTATTTTGAAATGAAATTGCGATAAAATTTTTTTTGTTCTGGCGAAGTGGATGAAATTTTCAGGCTATATTTAGTCGGGGGAGGTGCACTTATTTACTAAGATTATTTTCTTTGTATATGAATTAAGTTTTTGAATTTATATTTGAAAGAAACCTTTTCACAAAAAAAAAAATTTTCCAAAAAAATTTTTAAAAACATTTCCCCTTTTTGAGTATTCAAAAATTATTTTAAGTAAAAAAGATGCATCTTGCCCGACTACATTTCCCGGAGTCGGAGTCGGAGTCGGAGTCGAGAAATTTATTTTACGACTCGCAAGTCGGAAGTCCCGGAGTCGGAGTCGGAAGATTCCTGTGTTGTGGAGTCGGAAGCTCGGAGCGGAGTCGGAGGTCGAAAGATTTCCGTGTAAAGTTGGAGTCGGAGTCGGAGTCGGAGTCGAGTTCGAAATTTAGAGAACTATTATTATTATTATTATTTATTATTATTATATTATTATTATATTATATTTAATTATTATTTATTATTATTATTATTTATTATTATTATAATTATTATTATTATTAATATAATTATTAATTTATTATTATTCTTATTATAAAAAGTTTTTTTTGATTTTATTCCAACGTTCCTTAAATTTTTATTTTTGTACGATAATTTTTAATTTCTAAAATAAATCTTTGAAAATAATATCCAGGGGAAAGAAGATATATTTACAGTAGAATTCCCGACTGCGTTTTGTCCTTATACTTGAGCATCTTCAAGAGGATTATTTCTTTGTAAGCGAATGAAAGTTTTTAACTTGATATATAATAAGTTAAAATCAAATGAATATTGATGTCCTGAACTTGATAAATAAACATAAAATTTTTTATGTTAAGGTCCTGGTTGCGTGGGTTTTGATGTAGAGCCCTATCCGCCAATTTCTTTAAGTTTCTTGGACCTTCACAGATCCGTAATAATATTGTGAAGTGTTTAGAAATAATTATAATAGTTGAAATTGGACCATGTTTTTTTGTTGGTATATGTTCAAAGATTTTGCTTGGGACTGTAGAGATGTTGATATGGCCTGTCAAACAATCTATTCTTCGTGTAACCCATATATGTGTCGACCGTACAGTCCTAACTCAGGGCAGTTAAATTGGTAACCATACGTGATGATTGGTTTGGGCAAGCCATCTCTTTGGTGCTAAAGGCAAGAATGAAGTTGTTTTGACTTCACTGGTTAGTCTGAACTTTAATTTTTGAGGTGTCCTTAGTTTTGAGGTGAGAATTCCAAAATATTACGGAAAGGCACTTCTCCTTCCTTAGTGACAAACTAGCATTGGACGTTTTGAACAATAAATTTATCGAATTTTTTTCTTTTTATTTTTAAACTTTCTTTTTTATATAATTTTGTAAGGAGTTTTAAATTAGTTAAATTTTTCAACTGAAATATTGTTGGATGACACACGTTAATTAAAATTTTAACTTAAACTGGCACATTTCTTCATCAAAAGTTTTTCCCAAGTTGAACATAGGTTTGTAATGGCTCTGTAAAACTAAAATTTTTACGAAGATTCTTTGTAAAAAGTCGGTGAATAGGATCCATAGTTTCAAATATACAGCCCATTATCATGGGGTTTGACATGGTATGCCTGTAGATAATGAAAGCCGTCAGAAATTAACAATTGATTTTGATGGTCTTAAAAACAGATAGCATTATTAACCTAAGTTTCGTATGTGAATTTTTAAGCAATGAACCAATCTCTTGATTCTATTGATGACTGATGTTATATGCACTATTTCTAAATAGTGAGCGGTGTCCCGTTGACATACCTTAGTAAAATACGGGTTAAGTTTGTTTGTTCACGAAGGATTTTTTGGGGTTTTTTTCAGATATGGACAATATAGAAGCCCACAAATGTAGGTCGCAAATGGTCAGCCCATCGGCAGTCCACAGTTTGTATAAAAATATTTTCCTTTAAATTTAAACGGGTTTGAGATTACAACAAAATTAGAAAAAGGGTCCCATATGTCGTTCTGGAAGTATAATCTGGTGGGGGTACAAGGTTATTTGAGTGAAACACTTCGTTAATTATTGTTAATTATTATGTCAATCTTATCAAGAACCGGTACATTTATGAACAAAGAATTCTACATCAAGTGAGGCGAATATATTAGTGGTTAAAGTTTTAATTTGGATAATTTAAACATAATCGGTTTCCAATTAATTTGATTTTAAACTATGAAAGATTCATTAAGTATATGGTTCGGAATATGCTGGTTTCAGATATTGGGCAATTTTCGTGGTTGTAACCGTTCCGCACATGGGATATTACAGGTCTCAAAGCGTGAATTTTTAGGCAATCCACATATATATAAATATAGTATATATAATATAATATATATCTATAATATTATATTATATATATATAAATAATATCTAATATATATATATTATATATAATAATAATATATAATATATGTAATATATATATATATATAATTAAATAATATATATAGTATATTCATATATATATATATATATAATATATATATTATAATTATAATTATATCTATATATATATATATATATATATATATATATACAATATATATATATAAATATATATATATATATATATATATATATATATATATAATAATATATATATATATATATATATATATATATATATAGTATAATATATATATAATACATATAATTATCTATCTATATATAATTATATATATATCATATATAATATATATATACTATAATATAATATATATAATATATATATATATATACTTATATATATCCTAAACATAAATTTAGACACTCGTTTTAATTTTTGTTCAGAAAATTCTTTTGTTTTTTAATTTCAAATAAGCGATTCTCTTAATGCTATTATTTATTATTATTATTATTATTATTAATTATTATTATTATTATTAATTATTATTAAATTATTATTTATTATTATTATTATTATTAATTATCATTATTATTTAATATTATTGAAAACTGAAAAGTATTACTGTTAACTTTAACCAACACTGATATCACTAACAAAATACAAATAATTTTGATCAGTGAATTGGTTATACATTTGTTTTCGAAACTGAAATATATTTGTTTTGTCATGTGTTGCTCGCCTGCCCTCCTCCACGTCCTTTACGGTAACTTTACCGTATTGCAATTTGGAGATTAGATTCATTCAGAAAAGTGGTATATTTTTTTAGTCTGAAAAGCAAGCAAAAAAAAATTTGTGGAAACAAAAAAATTTTTTCAATGTAACTCTGTAAGCACTAATCTGAGTCAGAATCGAAAAATTTTGGATTTGACTGCTGGAGTCGGAAATTTTTGTTAGAGTAAAAAATTTTTGTTTAAGTGGAATCGGAGTCGAGTCGGAGCCGAAATTTTTTGTTTAAGTGGAAGTTCGGAGTCGGAGTCGGAGTTCGAAAATCCAAATTTTGAATTTAAGGAGTCGGAGTCGGAGTCGGAGTCGAAAAATTTATTTTACGACTCCGCGGCCCTGTAGACTACAGGTCCAATAACATATATAAATATACAAATATTGCATTATTATTCAAATATTTACTAACTCAGCACCGCACCGGTGCCAATGCAACTCCCTCTGATTCCGTTCCAAGTCTTCTAGTAATTCCGAAATCCGAATCCACTCACCAAATTTCAACCTTCCACAAACAATTTCGATTTTAGGGGGCAAGCGTCCCCCCTTACGGGGGACGCAGGGGTACGTAATCCCGTCTACGACGAGATTACGTCATCATCTGTGGCTCCACCAAATTTTAGCTCGATACGATAACCCTAACCATGATAATATAATACATAATAATAATAATAATAATAATATAATAATAATAATAATAATAATAATAATAATAATAATATAATATAATATAATAATAATATAATATAATAATAATAAATAATAATAATATAATAAAATAAAGACACGGACGAATCAACAAGTCGCACACCCCTGGTTCGGATTGGCCCAAGTCTTCACGTTAGGCCTAATCTCAACTCTTGAAATGGAACGTCCAAAAGGCGTAAAAACACGCAATTTTCAGCTGCAGTCTGGCGGGGAACTTACCCCCTAATATCAACCTAACGACTTGAAAACTACACTAAATGTCAAATCAGTTTAAAAATTAAATACCAATAGAACATATACAAAGTTTCCATTACGATATCTCATACATCTTCGGAAGAAAAACGGTGCCCACGCCGATGTTCCATAACTACTACTTATTAAGAACAAAATATATTATATAATATATATATATATATATATATATATATATATATATATATATATATATATATATATATATATATATATATATATATATATTATATATATATTTATTATATTAATATATATATAAATATATAATAATAATTTAAACCAGCTAAAGGAAAGCCGTTATCTGGGGGGAGGGAAGGCGAGAGGAATCTTACCCGAATATCTTGAATAGTTCATTTAAAAAAGGAAACTTTTTCGTTTTATATCTTTGAGAAAGGATTTGTTATTTTTGGATAAAAATGGACATTGAAGCTTAACTTTATTTTTGTACAACCTTTAATGTGATAATTTTTATTTCCGGAACATGTGAAAACTACTTCAATTGGAAATACATCATTATCAGCTTACCTGGAGCATCGAATTCTTACATCGAATGACAATACCGTGAAAGACCTACAAGTTTTTCAAGAAAACTTGTGAAATTATTCATCAAGAAACCTGCGGAGAAATTTAAGGTAGGATTCTTTCACAACTTCTATTCTTCCTCAGGTAACTGGTTAAAGTTTAGCTGTTTTTTATTATCATAATTATTTTCTATTATAATTTAGCATTTAGTTTTTACAATCTATTTATTACAAAACATTTAAATAACTAACTTAGAGTTAAGATTATCGTTTCAAATATGGTACTAACTGCTGACCTAAATAAGATTATTTACGTTTACAATAATCTGCATTTTTAAATCTTAACATATATATATAATATATTATATATATATATATAAATATATATATTATATTATATCATATATAAATATATATATATATATATATGTAATTTCCTATTTTGGTATGATATTGAAAAGTTTAATAGTATATATGTATATATAAATAAATATATATATTAATTAAATATTATATTATATATATTATATATATATATATATATATATATATATATATATATATATATATATATATATATATATATATATATATATATATATATATTATAAGTATATATATAAATATATATATATATAATATTTATATATATAATTATATATATATATATATATATATATATATATTATATATTTTGAAAGGTGTACCGAATTCCGGTCCGGCGGATTCCGGCCGGAACGGAATTACAATGTACTTCTGAGAAAAATTTTTATGGAAGGGGTTTATTTTAAACAAACCCATAGCCCATCGTTTAACAAAAAAAATAATAAGTGTCTTGTGTAAGCATTCAATACAGTGTATTAACTAAACTACAATATTAATTTATATAAAGTTTACTTAAGTACCTTAAATATAAGATTATAGATATTTCAATTAAATTCAAATAAAACTAATAGCCATAAAAGAGAACATTCAGGGCACAATAGCCATAAAAGAGAACATTCAGGGCAAAAACATAAAAAGGAGAAGCATAAAAGATCAAAAGATAAAAAACATTATGATGATCGAAATAAAAAAGATAAACACAAAGATTTCAAAAAAGATAAACATAAGGATAAACCCAGACTTTCAGAAAATTTTATGTCCACAAATAAGAATGTTGATAATTTAGTGCCTAAAAAGCAAGCTAATGGAGAGTATGTGGACATCACGAAGTTTATTTCTTCACAAATGATTGACAAAGTATCAAATGTAAGTGAAGTAAAAGAAAAGTGTCCTGTGTCTCATATGGATATCAAGGAAGCACCTATTGAAAATTCTGAGAATTCATCTGAAGAATGCAAGCTAAAAAATGAACAAGACCATTTAGACTTAGAAAAGAGCATAAATGACACTGAACCTATAAGTACATTGGTTAAAGATAACACTGAATCTATCACTTTGAGTACACCAGTTAAAGATAATCCTATCACTTTGAGTACACCAGCTAAAGATAATCCTACCACTTTGAGTGCACCACTTATTGATAAAAATGAACTTACCACTCTGAGTACACCTATTAATGGGGATAGTCAGTCTTCAGATACAAATTCTTTTTCTGTCCCAAATGAAAATTCATCCTTCAATGAAAATCAAAATACTTCTGATTCTGAAGTGATAAATTCTAGTGATGTAAATGGTTTGTTAGAAAGTAATAAAGATGATGATAATTATGATACTGACTTTAAAAGTTTTAATAAAACCGTTTCATCGAATGTGTCAGATGATGCTTGCAGTCCTGTTGCAATAGAAAATGATTTTGATAAACATAATGAGAGCTTTGATACTAAAGGCATAGATTCGATTTTTAGTCCTTCTAAGTTGAACGATTTTGAATTTGATTTTGAAGAGGAGATATTTCAAGATATTGGTGATAAGGTAAATAATTCAGAATTCAGTAAGAATACTTCAAGACTATCTCTTTCAGAAAATTCCTCTGACAGTCAACCCCCTGTTTTGATAGGTGACACAAGCCCTAAAATTGTCAGTACCTGTAGTCATTCTAAATTATCTCAGGAAGATCAGATAAATTTTGAAAAAATTGAGACTGTCATTAAAGTGGAAGGTTCTAATAATGATCGAGATATTAAAGAAATGAATCTTTCAGGAAGTAAGAGAGAAATTGATGAAGATAGTAAGAATAAGAGCAAAGAATTTGAAAAAAAAATAAATAAAAGCAAAGGACTGGTAAAGGATTTTAAAAGTCTTAAAAAAGGTTCAAAGCTTAAGAAATTGAAGAAATGTTATGTTCTTTTAGAGGATATATATTTTAATAAATTATATAGAAAAAAAATTAAAAAGGAAAAAAAATATTGGAAAAATAAAAGAAAATCTTTTGATGCAAAGGCCTTTAACTCGTCTGAAAAGACAGGATCTAAAAGTGATGCAGATAGTTTAGATTCTGGCCAAAACGCGGAAATCCAAAAGGAATATAAAATGAAAAATATTTTTGCAGCTAAATCCAAAAATATTAAAAAAATAATTTGCAAGAGAAGAGAAAAGCAATTGAGGAGAAAAACAAAACTTGGAAACGTTTAATTACAATAAGAATTCAAAAGGGGACCAAGCGTGCGAAGAAACAAGAAAAAACAACTCTGACGCGATAAAGGAAGTTCCTCTCCTCTCTTTTGGAATTAACTCCTTCAAGTTGAAGTATTTAATTTTATTAAACATAGTAATAATTTTTTAATTTCAAAAATTAATATTTTAGGTTGATTAGATAGGCTAATTTCAGAATATAGGAAATTACCCATTAAATTTTATAAAGCTCTTGAAAAAGAGAAAAATAGCAGAATATATATATATATATAAAATATATATAAATATATATATATATATATATATATATACTATACTACGGTATATATATATATATATATATGATATATATAATACTTAATATTATATATTATATATATATATTTATATATATATATAAAATATCAATATAGTAATATAATATATATATAATAATACTATAATTAATAATAACTATATATATATATATATAATAATAATATATATATATATATATATATACTACTATTATATTATATATGATATATATGAAAGTAATATAACTTATAATAATAATATTATATTCAATGTTATTTAAAAGTTGGTAGCTATCATTCGAAATTGATTAAAGGAAGTTTACTGTTGTCATTAGAAGCTCGCCACATCTTTCGACTAGTAGCTAGCGTTGTTAAGCCAGGCTCGTACTTCTTATGCAATTTTAACAGTTTGATATTCTTCGAAGTGACAGGATTCTGCTTCATAAGTGAGAACAGCGACAAGGCATTACTTCTGCCGCATGGTTTGCCTGGTCCAAAAATATTGCTATCTGTATGTTGTGTGTCTTAATTTTTTTTCCCCTCTCGAGACCCACATGGATCGACTGCCTTAAGATATCCCGTGTAACTTCTAGACTAGTCAAGTCGCAGATTAGATTCTCAATTACACGTTAACCTGCAGTAATCCGATCATATAGACCACGATTATAAGAAGATCATAGCTCATTAGTGCTTTATCGCCCTGATGAGACTTTTTCTCTCTCCTCAGTGCACAGTCGCATGACTCTAACTGATGAGAGCACATTCCTAACTGTAAGTATGACTCCAGCCTTAAACTACATAGGATCGAAAAATCGCGGCCTATTTATAAGTGAAATGAGGCACTTTTGTTTTTTTTAACCGGAGATGTGGCATGATGGTGTGAGATATCCAGCAGGCCGAGCTCTAAATACTATTATCCTGCATTTTTAATTATTAGCCACACTCTAGTCCATCAATTTTCTTGATATAATTGGAATTTGCGATAGAGAAAAGTTGCCCAAACTACGCCGATTGGTCAGTTCATGCAGACATGTAGTATAAGGGGCAAATGGTCGCGTCGGAGCATTTAGCTCTGACTCATATTTACTAATCTGCCTGACATGCTAGTACTCTATTTTACGCTCATGCGAGTATGGAAAAAAGCATAAGGATTTTGAAAGATTTTAAGGTCCTTTTATGTATGAACAAATTTAACCTTATAATTTTTTTCCATAAATACAGCTCAAATATAGCACCATTGCAACCATATGTCCAAAAACGAGCCCAAAAAATACATATGCTACATCTAATTAGCCACCTCGCCTTCTATAGTATATGTCTGCCCGTCAAAGTATTGTTTACATGTTAATGCTGTTTAAGGGCGCATGTATCTAACATCTGTGTTCTCAGCCTCTAAGACAGTAATTATTCAGTCTCCGCATGGCACTCACACCCCGCAACTCACAGCCGTCAATGAATGTATCATCAAACGACAGTACGGCCTAGCTTAGGCACAATAACGCTTTTATACTGCGGTCTATTATTCTATGCGAAAGTCTTTATGATGTCTAAATATGTACCAAGACGTAACGCTTGCATGGACATTATTGAGTCCTGCCTTCTCATCAGGCACTTAATGCACATTAGTAGATCCATTCGAGCGATCTTTTCTTTAAAGGTGAAATGTCAATCACCCTGTTGTAGATTAGTCATTTATTGATATCAGCGACTGCGCTACAATACTTATAATAGACTGTTGAAGTTCTGCTATGACTTGCTATGATGGAGGAACGGCCATACATTTCGACGCACCTTGCCATTAGTTACGCGCTCATCATGCATATAACTTATTCAGCCCCTGTTTTTACTTACGATAAGCAGCATATATTCATAATATATAGATTAAATAATAGTATCATACTTATCAGTCAAATATAACTTATGACTAATACTATATACTAAATACATATAGCTTACTATTACTTATAATATAATACTAGTACTATACTATCTTCTTATCTTTCTTCATATATCTGCAGCATACAGCAGAACAGTAATAGTACTCTAATATAATATATATTCAAATATATACATGATAAATATCATCTATATATACTATATAAAATATATATATAATATACTACTTATATTACTATATTACATATATAATATCATATATCATACTCTTTATATAATATATTACTATATCATAAAAGAAACTATCTACTACTTATATATAATACTATATACTATAATAGTTAAATATATATATATATAATAATATATACTAAATATATATATAATCATATATTATATATCATAAACTATAATTATTATAATAATATATTAGTATCATATATACCGTATATTTAGTTGCTAAAGCTTACCTAAAACAGCAGAACGCCCACCCCCAATTAATGCATATCGCTCGCTAAAAAAGCTAGGGCACCACCCTGTAATCTCCGTATGTATAGCATGTGTAACGCATGATTGAAAAAAAAATTGGTATGACGGTAACTACAATTTAACCCCAATCGAGTATGCATTATACAACGCGCTTAAAAACTCCAGGTGATACATAAACTTCGTACTGCAATGTTCCTGATATTTTGAGATTTCGCACCGGGAATTTTATGATATATTATTTTCAAATTTCAACCTATTTTTATCACATCGTGAAAACACCCATACTTCTTCGCCGCCTACTATCTTATTCCACAAATTAACTAGCAATTAAGACTCCTAGAAATATATATAATAAATCATATGTCAAATTACAATATGATATGCTATTAAGCTTCCATTCTGCAAAAAAAAGCGTTATCCCACACCGAAAATTTCTAAACCATATAATGGTAGGTCAGAGTCCAGCAATCCATCAAAACCCACCCAGAACAAATACCCTCAGCCACCAGGATCAGCGGTACATATACATCCCCGAAAACCCGACTAATGCAATAACAACTACCCGCAGCCATCTATGCTCATACTGACCGACAAAAAGCCGCCCACTCTTCAATTTTCTTGTCGAATGCAAACACCAACCACTATCCACGTACTATAACTACGACGAGCCTCTCCCAATGGAGTAGTACTTCAGTCCCTCCCCCTCATTATAAATACCTTACCAACCATCCATCATATAGTTTATTTTTTCATTATAATATTTAGCTACTATTTCTAAAAAAAATAATAATTATTTATAGCTTATGTCAAAAGGACCAACTTTTCATAAATGTGTATCGTTAACTAAAGGAGCCCACTCTTTATTTTTAACTCCGTTAAGTTTGCATAATAATATCACAGGCATGATATATTATAATACGAGAGAGTTATAAGGAGATGCCCGCTTAAGATTTGTCTTTAACTATAACAATAAGAAACAATTTACCTTTTTTTCAAGTTTATTATTTTTGTTACTAAAATAAAAAAAAAAAATTTCTCACTATTAGTAAAATAAAAGTCACTTGTAAATTATCAACAAACCAATAACTTATAAAAACACATAAAAAATTTTAACTCATCAAGCAAACACGTTAATGAGCCGGTTGTTGGACCCAAAATGGACATTGATTTCAAGTCAAAACGAATGAAGAATATATTTCACCTATTTTTAAATTTTATATACTTATTATTTTTAATATCAGAAACAAAAAAAAAATATAATCTGCCTATTTGAGGTCACAAACAAAAAACCTCTACAAATTAACACATCTAATAAACTAAAAACACCAAAAAAATATAACAAACTACTAGCAATGATGTTAAAGTTGCGATAGCTGCCCTCTTTGATACCATACACTCATGGCACCTTTTCGCAAGAAAGCAGAAAGCAGCCTTCTTGTCTTATCATCCACTTCGGAGTCTAAATATATTTTTATACTAACTTCTATTAACTAAATGTCCATCGTAAAACATACAACAATAGACGACTCCTGCCCGCATTCTAGAGAAAAACTATTATCAAAACTCCTTATATGCTTAATAGTTAGGCTATATCATCTATGTTTAAGGATTATTAGCCAATATTTAACACAGTACTGCTATCCTGATTTTTACTCACGTAACAGCACTCGATATATATATATATATATATATATACTTAATATACTATATATAATACTATATAAATTATCATATTATTTATATATATATCTAAAGTATATATATAAATTATATCATATATATTATTCATATATTACCTATATATATATATATATACTATAATATACTTATAAATATATATTACTATAATATATATTATATCTTATATTCTCTCTCTCTATAACTAATCATATAATATATAGTATACACTCTATTATAATATATATATAATAACTTATGTATTTATTAATTAAATATATTATTATTATATATATATGATATACTACTAATAATCACTTATATAAATATCTATATATTATATATACTATTATATATATACTATAAAATAGTATATACCTATTGCTGAAACTCAGTCAATAGTTATATACTATATAAATATAATAATACTAACATAGAATTATATATATCAATATAATTATATATTATATATATTATAATATATATATTATACTATAATATAGTATTATTATATATATATATCATATATCAATACTATATATATTATAATAATGTACTATCATCATTATATATATATTATAATAATATATATATTTAAAAGCGATGCTACAACGCCGCATAACCAGCGAATGTTTGTCGGGCCAGCGTTAAACCGCGAAACTTTCCGCGAGCCTGAAAAAAGCTTTTCCGCGCACGCAACAAATACCTGGGAATCTATCTTCCGACTATGTCAGTTACCACCTTATCATAAAAAGCTAACGTTATCCAGCCAAGCCGCACTGCCCAGCCTGGCTGGCGCACACTAATGACTCATCGCACTTCAGAGTCACGGACCTGATTACGCGCACTTCCTACGCTCAGCTGTTAACTGTCCCACAATTCATGGCGCCACTATGCTGCATTAAATCCTCGCATTTCGAGAATTAATAAATCGGCGCATCGACGCATGAGACTGCAGCAGAAAAGAACTTTACTTCTGTTTAACAACAAAATCTTTTACAAAAACATGATGTCGGAATGGCTTGCCAAAATTTTTAAATATTTTCATGTCTATATGCTTTTATAATATCCATAGGACATCATTACATAAAATAGCATACGATATTCAAGTATCAGCACGTACTTGCTCTACAATTCAGCCCAGCTGATCGGACGAGCATGCGCGCATATCGCGCCTGTTTCCAGCACTAGCCTAAAAATATTCCTAGTTCATCTCGAATAGCGCTTTCAATGAAATTTAACTTTCCCAATCGCAAGTCAGTTAAAGCAGTAGAATATTGCAACAACGGGCTGCATCTCGCGCATTCTAAGAGAACGCCCAGCTATATTATCCTTACTTAAAACATTCGTTCTTGATTCAAAAAGTGGAGTACTCCTCTAGAAGTATGTCAATATATCTTGTCACCATAAAACTCCATCGACTGTTCAGAGTTATCTTCATCTTCTACGCAATTTAACAACAATTCAGAGAGGCGAAGAGGTGATTACTTATATAACGTAAAAAAAGGACACTGTACCTATATACGTTGTCTTTCCAGCAAGCCCAGCACCAGTGCAGCCCAAGCGCTGTGCAAAGTCGACTCGGCAAAAACGCACTAATCGCCAATTGCCATAATAATATATTAGCATTTAGACAAATCACTGCAGGAAATCAGGCCAAAATTGCGCACATAAGTTACTTGGAAAGGGCACGCCGTAATAAATCTATAATCGAGCCGAAACGCCCCGTTCTGATTCAAAGGGTCTAGGCAACAGTAAACATATACTTCTCATTCATGCCGCTGTAATATTAGTGACGAGGGGGCATGCGGCACATCGTTCAACCACTCAATAAATCTTGCCGACGAATAAAAATGATTAAACCTTAATATTTATGCCCCAGAACACGACCGTTATTACAAAGGGTTCAGTGCATGACATAAAACGTCTGCAAAAGGATAGCCTCATCGCATCTAGCTATGAATTGAAAAGTTAGTAATTATTAAATGTTTACACAAACGTATTATACTACTATAACTATACTATTATAATATATATCATATATATATTATACTATACATTATATCATAATACTATAATATTTATACTATATATACTACTAATATATATAATCAACATATATATAACATCAATATATAAATAATATATATATATTAAAATCACTTACAACCCCTTCAGCTCACCCCCCTAAATTGAAAATTCCTGCCTAACGTCCCAATCACTCTTATATCGTTCATACTATTATTCACTTGCAAAAAGATATTAGTCAATAATTACTTAATGTATTATCCTTAATAATAAAAGTTCAAAACTGAACAAATATTAAGAAAATTCTTCTCAAGCCGCCAGAGCCTTCTGCGACCACCAGTTTATAGTGACATATCAAAAAACAGATATAGTTTGCTAACAAAGCTGTTCTTGATACCGCGCAAGCCCACCAGGTCTAGTCTCATAAATCCCCGAATCGCACAGGCTTCCCCAGAGTATTTAACATGACTGGAAGCCGCACTAGCTGCCATTTTCACAGTCGACCGATACAGTAAGATACGCGCAAACGGCCACTCTGAAGAACACGCAAGATCACGATGCAAGTTGCCAGGCCCTTCACGACGCACGCGCTCAAATGCTGGCTCGCCCGCCCGGCTCTGCCAGCGTCGCGCGCCCTTACTGGACACGCAACTTATATAATAAAAGTTCTACGGGTCTACAAAAGTTAAAAAGCTTTTCTCAGGATCAGCAGCCTCTTCTCGCTTAACGTTCGCTTATGCGTAGGATTTAGAGATGACGGTTTCCACTTCACTACCCACTGCCAAATCGAGCACGACTATTATAATTTAACCTCATACAACCACATCACATTCAAAAAATTTCGAAAAATCATGTTTAAAGCTAATGAAAATCTATTGGCCAATCTTATTTTACAAACATTTAAAATTTTTCTCCATTAAACAGTATACGTTAATATTACTGATTTGTCGACTGAAAGCACGAAAACACTAGTGAACTTTTATATGACTAAAATAATTAAATAATAATACTAATCAATTAATAATAAGTAATAATATATAAAATAAATCAATTAAATCAATATAATAACATATAATAATAGAATAATAATAATATAATAATAATTATATAATAATATATAATATAATATTAATAATATAAACTAATCATAATTAATAATAATAATAAATTAATCTAATTAATAATTAATAAATCAATAATAACTAAAATAATACTAATAACTCACCTCCTGATTACAAATATATACTTTAATACCCCTAGCTTCTAGATTCTATAGAGCAGGATTGCACAAAAAAACGATTCAAATATATTAATAAAATCAACTGATCTTTTTACGTCATTTTCTTTTATTCATAAAAATCAGTGAATTTTTTATATTTTATATTCATTACTTACAACTTTTTTTATTCTAAAAAATTAATATTACTTAAAATCCATGAGCTGATTACCTAAATTAATGTCATAAATTGATTGATGTCAATCTCACATAAATAGCTACAAATTCACAATCATCAGTAATACGTTTCTGCAAGTCCTTATTAATGAAAGAAATAATTAATAAAAATTAAGAGTACTCAGATATCGTGCTATATACTACTCGAATACTATAGCTATATATCAACTATATAATATATATATATCAAAATATTTTCAAAATTTTAATAATCTTTATTTTTAATATATACTAAATATATATTACTTCATATAAGACAAATAAGTTATAAACTACTTATAATATATTATATATTACTATCTATAGGCTATATATATACTATTAACTAATATAATACAATGAATTCTAAAGTAAATTTCCAATTTAAAGTAATAAAAGTAATATTTAACTCAACCTATTATTAATTAGGCAGAACTAAATTAGGACCATCTATTTAACATAATTTTCATTAAAAATATTACATTACTCGAACTGCATTATATGTAAATAACAACAGAAAACGACAAATTAAAAAAAAATACAACAAAAAATCACAAAAATATTCTTCAACCCTTGTCATCTACTAATGAGTATATACTACAGCTAACCAGTTCGACGACGTGAAAAATAATTGAGTTTCCATATTTGAGCATAGAGATTTCATCGAAAGTTATAGACGTCGAAGCGTCGATTTATCCACGCATAATTGTGTCACATACTAGTCCGACTCCTCGTCAGAAACGCGGCACTCTTTGCTTATTACGCCTGATCCGATGAGGCTCAAAAGCGCATTATAACAAAAGGAAAAAATTAACAATTCTTACTAAATGTATGACCACTTTAAAAAAATTAAAATTCTGTAATATACATACATATATTGAAAACTAATAAAAAATTAACAAAATTTAAAATTCGCCCCAAAAACTAAAAATGCAGAACTACAATACAATACTAATTTACACGAACTAATTGAGCCAGATAAAAACGAATCAAAAAAATAGAAAATTCATATCTACGTAATTAACTATGCTAAACCCATGCAAAATGTCACAGTCCACATTACTATATACTGCATGTTTCTCAAAATCAAGCCAAGCCCATTAAACAACACCCTACCCATTATACTACCTGTTAGCGCAACTGCCTTCATCATCATCTACACTACTCAACTTATCATCTACAAATTGCAATAGAAACTATTATTATTTTTAAATTAACCGCTCATAACCTTTAAAAAAATTATTATCATATAACCTAAGTCCCTCTAGCCGCACCTATTCAATTAAAAATATATAAAAAAGCAAATTTTAATACTCCAAATTTTCTTAACAGGTGCTACTAGTACACTTAAGGCCTTATATATTATTCTCATTTAAACAAAAACTAAAATACACTCTTTTGCCTCATTTTAACGTCCATTATGTCACAAGTACTATGTTTTTACTGTATAGTAGATAAATATCCTACTAATTAACACTATGTGACACACCTAACAAGAGATTCTACATATACCTGTTCTGTTAAATAACATATGTAACTCTGCAAATTATTCCATCATTATATATGAAGTGCATAAAATAAATTATACTTTAAGCTGCTACAATTTATCACCTTACTATAACACCAAATGCCGATAAAATCATTTCACAAAATAATGATCTTCCTTTCAGCGGCCGTCTTAAACATATTACCTAACGCTGGATATAGTACGCATACTACAAGCAGCGAGCAAGTACGACCGTTTCAGGAACCATATAACCTTTCTGCGCTCTAACCGATGACGGCACGTGTAACAATATCAACTTTTCAATAATTTATTTTCAGCCTATTAATCAATCAATACTGCTGCTAATATGGCACCAAATCAAATTTTACTAACATACTTTAAACTTAAGAAAGGACAACTTGAAACAGTAGGAATTTCGCGCTTATAGGTCTCGCGCTGAACCATATAACGGCCTATTAGCTTCTCTGCCGCGCCCGAACGCGAAGCTTCAAACAAAACATTCGACAGAGATATCCCGCCGCGAAAGCTTCGCGCCGTGAAAACCTTAGCTTTCAGCGTACTATCCCCTAATAACTATAATATATTATTATATTATCATACCTATATGATTAACTGAGACATAGTATATATTATATATATATATACTATATATATTATATCATATATATTAGTATATTATATATAATTATATAAATAATATTATATATTATATTATAATAATATATAATATATAATCATAATATCATCATATATATCATTTATATATATACTATATATTATCTGAATATTAAATACTATATATTTAATATATACCTATATATATTACAAAACGATATTATATATAATATATATAAATATTATATAATTACTAATACTAAGATACCAATAAATATATATATATATATATATAATTATAGTAATTTATATTATAAATATAGTGATATTAATACTATATAATATAAAATATAAATATATAGTATAATATCAATATATATTTATATATATCTATATATATATACTATATCATATAATATATATACTATCATAATATATATTTTATAATAATTTAATCATATAATTGAGAACTGTTATCTATACTATATATATAATAGAATATTTATATATATATCATATACTTAACATTGGACTTCTGAGGAAGTCACATGAACTGTTAGTTTCCTTTATCTTAATTCATTTTTACTAGCACGATATCAGAAAAAAAAAAAAAAAAAAAAAACATAATATCAAAAGTAAACAAAAAAGAGAAAAAAAAAAAAAAAAGAAAAAATAAAAATAAAAAAATAATAATAAAAAAAAAAACAACAATAATAATATAAATATAACAAAATAAAAATAAAGAATCAAAATAAAAAATTACCCAAGACACGAAAAACTGTTTCAAACATATAAAACAAAAATATAATAAATGCGACCAAAATAAGTATTAACAAGACAAAAACACTAAAAGAATACTCAGGACAAAAATTTAAAAAGAAGAAAAGAGAATAAAATAAAGGAAGGTAAAAACTTATGTAAAGTCAGATTGGTAGCAAGGGGATTTGAGATTCATTTTCATCACATTTAAGAAATAAAACCAAAACATTAATAAATTTTTAAATATATAACCCTGAATTAATATGATTGCGGCAGAATTGGCAGGAATAAAGAAAAACAAGAAAATGATAATTTAAAACCACTTGGAATCAACCAAAAACTCCTGTGTTGTATGATAGAATGAAGAAGGTTTAAAAATAGATTAAAATTCTTTTATATACCTAAGAAAGGTTCCTCTGAAGATGTTATTAAAACTGAAAATCAAGTAACTGATTATCAGAATCTTAAGCCTTCAAGTCATCACAGTACTCTTTTAAAATCTAATATTAATTGTAGCACTAATAAAACACAACAGAATTTCAATCATGATGATAATGATGGGACTGTAGATAATAGTGATGTGGACTCTCCATCATCAGCTATATATAAATTAAAGAAAAAGTTATTAAATAGTAGTATCACTCAAACTCATTCTTCTAATCTAACACCAAAGAGTACAGACTCAAACTTAAATCAAATAAATACTGGGAAGAATTATGAGGGTGCAGTCAAGACTAAAGAAAATTCATGTTTGTCCCAATCTACGTTTTCATTTTTAAGTAAGTTCCAACAGAAAGCACATCATAATACTGACAACCAAACTGCAACATTTTCTGCTTCAAAACCAGCATGTTTCAGTAATTCACATGTAAAATCAAATAAATACTGAGAAGAATTATGAGGGTTCAGCTAAAACTACAGAAAATTCATGTTTGTCCCAATCTACGTTTTCATTTTTAAGTAAGTTCCAACAGAAAGCACATCATAATACTGACAATCAAACTACTACATTTTCTGCTTCAAAACCAGCATGTTTCAGTAATTCACATGTAAGTGCCGATATAGACGATAATAGTGTAGGAGATGTGCTCAACTCGCCTTGTGATTCATATGGTAGTCCACAGAGTTTTGACAATAATTCTGTTAGAAGTTTTAATCAGGCATCTTTAAATCCTTCCATTCTTGTCGCTGAAAGTAAAGAAGAAAAGGTGAAACCAGTTGAGACAACTGATATCAAAACTATTAATGATAGTAAAGATAATTTTACTCCAGCTGAAGAAGATTTAACATTTTATAAAAAAGTAGACTCTCTTGGCAAAAAAGAAAAAATAAAATTGTATATTAAATACAAATCATTGTATAATAATGCAAAGAAAAAGTTTCTAGAAGAAACTGGTGATATACACAAAAGTTCCACAAAATTAAAAAAATATAGAGAGTTGAATATGAGGAGAAAGCTATATTATGACTTGAAATTATATTTATATGAACAGAAAAAACAGCAGTATGCTAATAAAAAGGAAGAATATGAAGCTTTAAAAGAGTATCAGATGTATTCAGTTAAAAAAGAAGATAGTGGACCTTTATTATCCACTGATAAAAAAGATTCACCTGACTCTTTAACTAAATCTGTTCCTGATGGCAAACCATACTCTCCATCTATTGTTATAGATGGAGATGCACCCTATTCTCCATCCAATTTAGAATGTGGAAATGATCCTCCTTCTTCACCTTCCCAGAATGTTAAAAGAAAACTAGGCAGACCACATACACCACCAACTTGTAATAAGGAAGAAGAACCTTATTCCCCATCTACTGCATTTGATGATGAGCCTTATTCACCATCAGCTTCTCCTCTCTTATATGTTAGTTGGAAATCTCCTCCAAAGGAAAACAATCAATTCAAGCACACTGTTTCTTCTAAGGAAAATACGACTCAGAGTAAGCAGAAAGAGAATGATGAACCCAATTGTCATAGTAGTTCACCTTCACCACACACTGTTTCAAATAAAAATGCAAATAAACCATTAACAACTACAACTGTAGTTGAAGATAAAGCTTCGATGATTGACCTTAAACAAAAATCATCTGATGAAATAGAAGAGGACATTGCGTTCTTCCTCTCTAAGAAAAAGAAACTTCTTGAAACTCAGAAACCCCAAGAAAATTCTGAGGAAGTAATTTGTCCAAACTTAAAGCATCAACAAGAATTAGATGGTCAAATTGATCATGGCAAAAAATCTCAGGTTCAAGATATTGTAGGAGCAGTAAATAATAATAATTCTCCTCCAGGTTCTCCTATTGTACCATTTGATGTAAATAGTAGCTTCATTACCAGTACATCCGCACTTACAACAGTGTTAAAAAATTTTGTTGAATCTGCACAATGTGATAATCTAGATGTAAATAAATCTGCAATAGTAAATAATAAGTTAAGTGAAGTTGATAGAAATGTTAATAATGTAAATAGTAATGCTTCTTCTGTGAAACAAACTGAGGATGGATCTGTAAATTCTGTAGAAAACGAAAATATCAAGCCAGTGGAATCACTGTGTCCACAAACAGATTTTAATTTAACCAATTCTTTCATTGGGAACCAGGCTAATAAAGTGGTACCTCTTCCAGTTCCGCCTCCTGTATTGGCAAATCAAGGAAAAATGAACAACACTGTTCCTATTGTTCAAAGTCAAATGATGGCAAATAATATGCAACATGTAGTTACATCAATTACTACCTCTTCTATAAGTTCTCCTGTTGTTCAGCTTCCTCTTAATCAACAAACTGAAATGACTCATAATACAATACAGTCATCTGATACTCCTCTTCAGCCAAGTGCTGTTCTGTCGGCTTCATATGGACAGTCTCATGTCTTACCCCCATTCTCTACACAAAATAGTTATAAAGCATCTCCAAGCCAAATCTTAGGAGTTGTTGCTGAAACAAACAATAAATTAAACCCAACCAAAGTGGAAATTGGTGTTAATAACATTGGCCTCTCTTTAGCAACTGCGTTACTGCTTCCCCCTCCACCTCCCCCACCAGCTTATCCTGCATCAGATATCAGCAATACTGATAGTGATATTTTGCACAATTGTAAAGATGATATCACCAAAAAGGAGGATGAAAAAGTTGCAAAGTATACTAAAAAATCAAACTTTGCCAGCATTATTACAGAATTTTTTGACAACTGGAAAGAGCCAACAAATGAAGATGTAAGGAATTCTTGTGATGAACTTGGATCTCAGGAAAAAAGCAGTGATTGTAAAGTCTTATACTCAAAACTCTCTACAGTGAAGAGTGATCTCAACAGCATGGTAAGTAATTAATAATAATAATAATATAATATATAATAAAGATTTTTTATATATAATATATATAAATATATATATATTAAATATATATATATTAATATATATCATATATATATAATATATGATTTAATATATATATATATATATATATATATATTATATATATAGTATAATATATATAATATATATATATATATATATATATATATGCCGAATAATATTTATTATATTTTTTTTATTATTATGTAGTAATTTATTTATTTTATCTATTATTTATTTTTTCTATATATTCTGTATATACATAATATTATACATAAATATATACATAAAAAAGATAATTATTTTACATATCTTATTTATATATTTTAATGTATATATAATGGCCTAAAATGGTATTTTATGTCTTTGTTTAACAACAATGACATTTATCCTAATGATGCATTGAAATATTTTATTGATCTCTGTTTTCGATTATTACCGGAGTTTTTGTTTCAAACTTCATAATATCATAACTTTTAAAGAGCGTGGGGTATTGTGATAATAATTTTGAAAGATTTTTAACCTATTAGAACAAAAAAAAAAATATATATATATATATATATATATATATATATATACATATATATATATATATATATATATATATAATATATATTATATATATATATATATATTATATAGTATATATATATATATATATATATATATTATATAAAGAACATAAGTGGGAAGTAAAGAATTTACTGCCTTTTTGGGTTGGGGGATGGTTCAGTGTATAACACCGGGTATATTGTCCTCATTTTGCAACATTTGGTGGTTCAAATCCCGGAGAAGGCAGTAATTCGTTACCTTCCCATATATGTTCTTTACTTACATCTTAAATGCCGAAACAATACACAATCTTTTCCGTATAAATATATATATATATTATATATATATATATATATATATAATATAATATATATATATATATATATAATAGTATATATATATAGTTAATATATATATATTATCCTTCAACAAAAATACAACATTATCTATATTTGGGAATATATACATATAAATTGATAGATTTACACAAATATAGTTTTTTATATTATATATATATATATATATATTAGTAATTATATATATATATATATATTATATATATATATATATATATATATATATATATATATATATATATATATATAAATATATATATATTATATATGCACGGCCTAGCTGCCTTAAATATAAGCATGAGCTGTTTATTGTATCTATAATTTTCTTTTTAAGTTCATTTCTTAGCTATTTTTCACTGCTAATTCTATATAGGTTTCTATGTATACAAAAAACGTAAATTTTTCTAACTTTAAGAATCTTTATTCATAATTTTATATACATTTATTTATAAGTCAATAATGTGTGTCCAGTAAGAAATGCAGTATATATATTTCAAAAGGAATGAAGCTATGAATAG